>JAQQZU010023859.1:0-13336 GCA_030068025.1 Parauchenoglanis punctatus | reverse complement strand
TATATATATATATATATATATATATATATATATATATATATAGATATATAGATAGATAGATAGATAGATAGATAGATTTATAGATTCATAAGTTTATATTCAGAATTTATATACTTCTGTGAAGCTGCTTTGTGACAATATCTGTTGCTAAAAGCGCTATACAAATAAAATTGAATTGAATTGAATCATTAAGGTGAAGCAGAATCCAAACCCTAATGCTGAATCCTGAAACTGACCCGGAATACTGAATCTGAATCCTGAGGCAGAAGCAGATTTCTGACGCAGTTAGATAAAGGTCCAAGCCTGGTTTAAAATCTATCATCAAAAGTTTGCCAATTAACATGGCATCAAAATGCAATAATGGCACATTCCTTGCAGAAATCAATCAAATCTGTACTGAAGGTCAGCTGTCATGAGCAATTTCTGGATTTGTCATCATAAATTTGTAGAAATTTATCTCATGATGACTGTAGCCTTCTTTTTACCAAAGGGAAAAAAAAACCTCTGCCTTTAACAGATGACAGACCTCTGATTCTACAGCCATGTCTGATGCCCAAGGCAAAAATGTCACCAACATTGATGGGAACGACCACAAGGTTTTTCCCTGGCAGCCCAGAAGACATGCAGTGTGGAAATGAGGGAGCAGTGAGCAGAAATAGGCCGCAGCCTTACCTCATACTAGCCCATGAGAAATTTGACCCAGGTCTCATCCTAAATTTAAATGGGAACACGTTACCTTCACTACTCTGTCTTTTCCTCCACACTCAGTTTTAAAAGCTCTCTTAAAAGCATTACGTACTCATGTGATGAAACCTTCTTTCATGTCCTGCATGAACCAAACACAGGAAGGGCAAGAAGAATTCTGGAAAAAATGCACAATCTCTGCCAGAATGGATGGAGAAAACTGAGAACAATTTTCAAAAAATATCAGGATCCAGATGTGCAAAGCTGATAGCGACAGATGACAGAAGAGTACAGCCAAAAGAGGTTCTATAGAGTTTTGATGTTCCAACCCTGACTGTAACAGTAGCCAGGTTGGCAAGCTTCATGTTTGAACACACCGAACAGAAAGATGGCTAGCTAAGTTTGGAGGACAGGATAGTCAACGTTTCAAATGAACAATTCTATTCCTTCTACTGTTTCTTAGCATAAACTCGAAAGTTAAGTGAACACGGTGTGACACATAGTGATCATGACATGGCCACAAGAGACAAGAAAAGGGTGATGTCAGTGACTTGGCACCTTTCAGTGTGAGAGGAAGTGAAGTGAGAAAACTGGTCAAATTATCAGAAAAGAGGATAAAAGAGCTTAGTCTCCCCGAGCCTCTTACATCCACACTAACTTCACTAACAGTAATACCCAGAGAGAGACATGCTGAAATGTTTGAAAAATTGTCATTTCATTCCAAGCTGAGCTCATACTGATGCATCATCATCATCATCATCATCATCATCATCACCTTATGGGCCTTTCACATGTCTGTGAGTTTAGGACGCAGCCCTGGCTCCCCGCTGTACTCCCTGCATTTCTGTTATGGTTAGTCGTAAGTGACTAATTGCACATCAGAGACGCATCTTCAGCTTAAATCAGTTGCCATCATCACTTTGATTTAATACTGTATCTAAATATGAGATGAGGTCATGTTTGATCTACAGTACCAGTCAGACGTTTGGACACACCTACTCATTCATAGGTTTTTCTTTATATTGACAATTTTCTTCATTGTAGAACAATACGGAAGACATCAAAACTATGAAATAACATATATGCAATTATGTGGGAAACAAAAAAGGGTTAGAAAATATGTTTTGTATTTTAGATCCTTCAAAGTAGCCAGCGTTTACCTTGATGACAGTATTGGCATTATCTTAAGCAGCTTCATGAGGGAGTCACCTGGAACGCTTTTCAGTTAACAGGTTGTCAAAAGTTCATTAGTGGAATTTCTTGCCTTATTAATGTGTTTGAGTTCATCAATTAGTAAATAGTGAATAATAAAAATACAGCAAACGGCCCTATTCCACAACTGTAGTAATCCATATTATGTCAAGAAGCACTCAACTAAGTAAATAGAAATGACAATTCATCATTACTTTAAGATATGAAGTGTCTTTTAAGTAAAAAAAAAAAGAAAAACAAAGAAAAACCATTGAATTAGATGGAGTGTCCAGACGTTTGCCTGTTGCTGTGTATACACTGATTTTTTTCTAATTTGAACGGTCTTAAAAATGCCATTGCAATTTAAAGCCCTAGTTAGCTAGTCTAGTAGTTCAAGTCAGAGTTATAGTCATAGTTTGGTCTAGAATATGGGGTCTGTGATTCTGTAATATTCATGCCATTTACAGAAATCGCTCGTTTCTATAGACCCTAGGTTCCCATCCCCCAACGCCACTGTGAACAATCAGACCCCGCCCAAAAATGCAACCGTCAAAAATCCCAGAAATGCCACTGTAACCAATCAATTAACAGTTTCTGTCCTCCCAATGATACTGTAACCAATCAGACCACGGATCCTGCCTAACCAATGTAACCAATCAATAACCCTTACATGAGGATTATGGCTGGCTCACTTTCAAGAATGATTTACCGTTTGGGGTTTAGTACTGGAGTTCAAATGATCATATTGTCATGATCGATTACTGCCGTTACTTGTGACATGCAAAAACCCGTTTCTGCTTTATTTAACTTACAGATGGTCAGGAAAGTGAAAAACAGATGAAGAAAGGGAAGCAGAAAGCAGAACAGAGAGAATGTAAAGTTATAGAGATAACGAGTGACACGCCTTACACACACACACACACACACACACACACACACAGGCACACACGCACAAGCACACAAACACTTGACATGCTAATGAGCTCAGCAGTGACATGCGAGCAGTTCTCCGAGGGTGTTACGGTCAGAAGCAGCGGCTGAGCCTAACGGTGACCAGCCCCGAGTTTTGGTCACTGCTTTTAGAGCCCTCATTTCATGACACATAATTGCGTATCACCTACTGCGATACACACCTCAGAGTGTGGCCACTGATTGTTCCTGATCTTTGATCCTTGTATTTTTACTTTTAATAGATAGAAAATAAAACCAGCCTCTAAAATTACGGACATTCGTAAAACAAACCAAACGCAAGGAGTAAATTATTAATTGAAAAAGAAAGTGTATCAGATAGCAGTGTAACATGGGTAAATTCCACTTCTGAACTCTACACTCATGCTGACTCATTCCCTCCGAGCTCCAAGGGCTAACGACCTTCACTTAAACTGATAAAGGTAATGGAAAGGTAAATGGCTGTAGGAAGAAAATGGTGAGGGCAACTCAACAAGGGAGTGTTATAAAAGATTAATCAGATGCATGGAAGAAATGGATAAGAATCTCTTACTAGACTAAAGTACACACACCACTGTACATCATTTTGACAAATCTTTTGGGGCACACTCTTCACTATGCATATGGACATGGCTTCAAAATGGCAAACAACAGTGCGGGTTAGGGCTCAAAGGCCCAGCAGTGGTTCTCAGGCTCTCCTGAGATTTGAATTCACAGCCTTCTGATAACTAGACGTCGACGCATAGCACATGAGCACGCCACAAAACTACAAAAGGAATCTACAACACGCAAACCTGTTGTATTTTGACACATGGCCCATATTTACACACATTATTTATAGCTGAAGTGTTGACCATACTGACACACTGTGCATATGCTTGTATATACTCGCAATCTGGGCTTACAAACCCCAACAACTTTAAACACAACACAGAACCCCACAACTCAGCGCACAGGCCTCTTCCTGTTGTGCAGGATGTCCCGGAGAGGAAGGTTACACTTCATATAAACAAACATGAAAGGGGATTCGTGCTTCCTGCTTTTACTGGGCTGAGGAATTCAATAATACTCTCATCCTGCAGGCAAAGACAGAAGAGCCATATCAGAAGTTGGCGTGAAACGCTGCTTGGTTTCAGATTACGTTGGACACATTTTGATTTAATACAGGGTGTGACTGCTCATGATGCTTTTTATTCCAATTTAAACTTTCATTTTAATGATTATTTCCATTGTAGGATCCTCATTGCTGCCTTCCATTGTACTCCGAAGTCCATGTTCGTCACTTCTGATCTAAAAGTGTTCGAAAGCTTCTAGGACTTATAGAGATCAAAGAACAGATGTCTTTAATAAACATAATCGAGCTACTCAAATATGAGGCGCATCACCAGTGTCGTAACGTGACCATGATTGGCCCAGGTTACTCTTGGTTCCAGGAAACGAGGAGACGGGAAGCAGGCGTGCAAAATTCAACTGGTGCATTTTATTCTTGTAAACTTCCGCTTTTCAGCGACTTCATTGCTCTCTCAACACAAACACGCACACACGGTTCTGAGATGCTCAGATCTCTCTCTCTCTCTCGCTGCTCGTCTCTCTCCTCTTTTACCCTTTTCGCTGCTCACTGCAACACAGAATACTGATTAGTAAATCCCTCACTTTGAAGATGCATGAAACGAACAACGCACGTTGAGCCCACCCACAACAGCAAAGCAGCAAAAAAATACCTGATTACGTTGTCCCTTGACAGCCTCTGGGCCCCGGTGCGCTGCTCCGTCCGTACTCACGCTAGTGCACGTAAACATCAGTACTCACCATCGTATTCGTTTGTTTGTTTTATTAGCTCTTTTAAGACCTGAACTTTCCACCCACAGAACCCAAACCAATTACACTGTTTGATTAGATGTTTTTTTTTTAAAATCACATTAACAGCACTTACCTGTTATTTGGATGTTATCGTCACTCATTTTATTAAAATTGTATGGCCTCTGTGGGTGGAGGACTACACAATGTCTTAGGGTCTCAAGAGATTACAAAAAAAAGGCACTCCCTTACCCAACAGCTTTTTCCCCCAGTGTAATCTGCTAATAGAATTAGTCAGACAGCTAGCCGTTCTAGCAAAGCAGGGCTCTGATATTAGTTTGGTGCATCACTAATTTAATTACGAGCAAATACATAAAGAAGGCCAGACTTCCCTGGAAATGAGCACAGAGCTGACTGGAGCACTGAAAACATGCCCAACCCCACCAAGGCCCTGGGGAGGTGCATTGTGCTGTGGACGGCATTCCAGCACTGGTGGCGTGAGACATGAGAGTAGCCGTGGGGTGTAAAGTGAGGACGAGGGAGATGAGAACAGTCTCGGGTGTATTACAGCTCCAACAGACATGGAGACTCGGTGCTGTGTGCTGCACTGAGTGGAGAGTTTGACCGCTGTTATATGAATTACAGCACACACTGACACACTGTCTGCTGAGATCCTAGAACACATCACACCAGCTCCAGGCAGAAATACACACTTTCTAACTCACTCTGACTGCTCCAGACACACACACACACACACACACACACACACACCCCACAAATTCTTCAAGTGTCATGCCAAGCTTTGTTTCTTTCTCCCAGTGTTTGTGAGGCTGCGAGTCTGAGTCACAGTCTGGGAGCCGAAATCAGGGCTTTCACCACTGAATACACAAACAAGCTACAACTTTATTCTATAAAATGTATTCCACTGGAGCTGGGCTTCATTCATTTTACCAAACGCACAACAATGTGAATGAGTGTGTTTGATCTGATACAATTGGTGCAATATAAAGAAATGCTTTACATGCAGCAGGATTGAGCGTTGTGCAAACAGTTCAATTTGAATCTGAACAGGAGCGGCAGGGCCGTTCTGTACGTGCTGCAGCATGCCGTCGCACCGTCACGCTCTGCTCAGTGCTAGCGCTGTATTTGTGAAGTGTCTAATGGCTTTGGTTATTGCTTTTATGGAAATGAAGTGGACAACAGAAAACCTTATACTCAAGCGCTTCTCAATTCTGACTGGTCAGAAGGTGGTCTGTAACAGCAGCTCTGACAATAGTGCCAGCTTCCATTCAAATCAGAAGTTTATATTATTTTTCTTCTAATATTTTATAATACTTGTCAAAATGGTGAAACATGGGAGTTGGGAGACATATAATCTTTTCACAAATCGCTTGTCTAAGACAGAAACTGTAGTGAGCATACATGCAGGGTTATATTGAATCCATTTAAGGTGTTGGAGAGGAGCTCATTTGTTTAAGACCGAGACACTTGGCTTCTGAGTGGTGCAACAGAAACGTGTTCGGGATTCATAAGTTTGGAACCCGATGATGCCGCGGTTATCCGTGAGGGAAAAATGGGCCATGCTCTCCGAGTGGGACGGATTGTACTGTATGCTCTCTCTTCCCTGTCGGTCACAGTGACACTAGCCAGTGTATGCAGAAGAGGGTAAATAGTGCTTTCCTTTGTGTGTGTTACGCTGCCCTGTGATGCTCCATGAGCAGCAGTCCAAAACTTGTCTTTGAGAAAGCCTGTGATTGATTTCGCCCTCCAAGGTTTTTAGCTGTCGTATGTTAGGGGAGATCTGGATGGTTGGTGGGAACTGGCTAAGACTAAATTCGGGAGAAAATGGGGGAGGAAACGAGTTAGATTTTACATGCGGAAATGAAGAATAGTTTACAGTAAAAAGTTTTCCCTTTTTACAGACAGCAAAGTGTGCATGTAAATTTTCCTAGTGTCTACACGTCTGCTAAACAGATGAGCGGCAGAAATTGTTCGTCTGGTACATCAATGAACGTTCTCTATTAACCGTGACAGAAATCGAGGTCGCCGCAACTTTCAAGCGAGAAAATCAAGACTAATAAGAGATTAATCAAGTGAGATGGGGGAAAGGGGGCGGGGCTTCCGGGGGTCTGTTAATATTGGCGAGTTCAACACCTGTGTTGTGAACTGTCAATCATTCCAGATTCAAACGTCAATTTGCTCAACTGCAACTATTTCTGAGCGGGAAAAACAACTGCCCTGTTTGCGTATTTTTTATGTTAAAATGCAACTTAGGGGTTACTATTATATAATGAATAAAATATGTCTGGAAACGGTGAACTAAATTCTCAGGCTTAGAAGCAAGTTAACCTAGTTCCATCTGTGCCGGATGACGATGAGGAACTTTTTGACATGCTAACTTTAAGATGAAAGGTGTCATGATAAAATCAAAAGTAATGCGGTACACAGCAGGAGATAGCCAGAGCATGCTATTATTATGAGTTTTTCCTCAATGATCTTCGCTGTTGTCTACCTTCACTTGTACAACTTGATAAACGCTATGCTGTGGATGCAATTGTTATGCTGAGATCACAAAAAAAAACCCACAGAATGCTCAATATCAAATTTGTCAGCACAGACACGGAGAAGAACACAGTGCCAATCAAATTCATTTAATGATACACTTGTAATACAAAGAGGTGTGTATGCAGTATGGACTGAGAGTCAGGTCTATTCATCCATTCTCTCTCTCAGCTTCTCACACAGACTGTGTTGGAGTAAAGCGTCAGGATGAGAGACACGGCACACCGAATGATACGCGCCATTACAGTAGCGGCCGTCTGCTTTTCTATAATGACCATTGTATTGTATTGACCAGATCTATTTCTGCTCTTAAAAAAAAGCTCTAATTTTAAACATACTCAAGTACTTAAAAGCAAAAAGCAAATGTTTTTAACTGATGTTAAAAGTTATAAGTTAAATGTCATGTTTTTTGTATCTAAAACGGTCAGAAGCAACTACGCTTGAAAACATTATTCAGTGGCAGTAAATTTGCGGGTCGTATGCAGGACTGATGCTACGTAGTTTGCTAATGAATTAAATAGAAGTAAAATATTATGTAAATAACTAATATGTATCATTGTCTAGAATCTGAGTTTGTGTCTAGTTAGCTACCGAATCGTTTGCTGCTGGTCTAACCTGCCCGTAGTACATGGAGACACCTCGCTTGATACTTGGTGCAGCATGTTGGAATGTTTTACTGAGGTAGGACCAGGGGCGAGCATCATTACGTTCAGGCTCAGACTGATGATTTCTCTATATTCAGACACACACACACACACACACACACACACACACATGCCTTATACACTCTGCAGTGCGAGGAAGTCACTGCAGATGATAGATTGGCCTGATTATTGATAGTTAAACTGTTAAACAAATGTTGAACTTGATTGGATTGAAACTGAGCCCATTCAGTGATGTGTAGTGTACAGTTATTGACTAGATAAGAGAAGAAGAGACTTCATGGCCCTGTTTACACTTACGTCTTACAAATTCAGGTCGTAAATGGACTGCCAAGATACAGTGCCGTTTACACTTTCGCCATATTACCAAATTCCGTTACTGCCTACATCACTTCCGCTAGAAGGTCAACGGTCCCTGCGCAAAATTATATTAAAACGTAAAACCTGCAACATACCTTCAGTATTTTCTTCCACTCCAACCATGTACATCGGTGCTCCTCTCCACTTCTTTCTAGCGCATCGCGCGGTTACGTCCATGTTGGGGACGCATCGGGACGCATCAGCGTTTACACTACACAAGGCATGTGATTAAATGCGTTCCAGACCATCTCGGCAAGTGGTTTGAGCGAATGTGTCTTGAATGCGTCTTGGAGGTCGTTTACACTTGTATTGTACCCTTTTCCAGTTGTGATCAGATCGCCCAAGACGCATTTTGCAGGATTTGAAACGAAAACATTGTCTAAATAAAACCGCAAGGATTGTTTTTTTCCTCTGAAATGTAATTAGGTAATCGTAAATAGTAACATTAATAATATGAACATATAAATATGCAAAAACAATACTTAAGTTTAGCAACAAAGTACAATTATTTAAGTATTTAATACTACACTCCTGCAAGTAGAGTATGTGTAGAACTCACACTGATTCAAATATCTACTGTAGAATAAATTGTTCAATATATGTGTAACTACTAAAATGACTGGAGAATATCTCCTCTTTCCCCCAAAGTCTGTATTACACAGCATGGCTCTGATTCTCATGTCTAATTAACCTTTTTCATATGATGACATGAGTTAAAGCAGATTTTAATGACTGGGTTTCTTGTGTTATTTGAGCTCTGCTTCATTAACTTATCCTGCGCCTACTCCTATAGTGTTTTTGTAAACCTTGAGCAAATCCTCGCATTAGTGGAAGGACAACAGGGCTAAAGGAGCCATTTGTGGAGCACAACCTGTCAGTCAGTACTGAACCCACTGTGAGAGAGGCTGAAAATGACTGACTTCCTCCTGGGAGTGAGTATTTATAGGACACAGAGTGGACTTTCATGTTCTGAAAAAGAGAGAGAGAGCGAGCGAGCGAGAGAGCACAGAACAGAGGGATGTGCTGCTACATGAGGATTGTAAATAAATCTGCTGGGTCGCCTAATGCGTGTGAGACAGAATGAGAGCACAGTTTCCCGCTTTTCTTCTATTTGAAAGAAAATGGATAGCAGTTACACAACCAGCGTTATGTTGTACCAGTTCGGATCATGAGGTCACTTATGAAGGCCAAACCACTCAAAGAGACAGAACATTCAGATAAAGGACAAGTTAAAGTCCCTGCGTGTACAAACCAAACTGGAACACCAAACTGAATCAAACGGGTAGGGCGGCGGTGCAGTGCTTAGCACTGTCGCCTCACAGCAAGAAGGTCCTGGGCTCGACCCTGCCGGCCGACTGCCGCCTTTCAGTGTGGCGTTTGCATGTTCTCCTGCGTGGGTTTCCTCTGGGTGCTCCGGTTTCCTCCCACAGCCCAAAGACATGCAGATTAGGTCAACTGGCTACTCTAAAAGCTGGTGTTTTAGAGTATGGCTAACATTTTACACAGATTTTTAAAAATGGCGTTTGCAGGTACTGCATTGGCTCATTTGTTCTAACACACACTTATCACTAATGTACACGTCTCTCATGGTTCCTCTTGTGCTGGGAGGGTACCTACCCTGAAGTAGGAACTAAAAAAGTTCCTGCAGTGTGAAATCAAACACCTTTTAGCTGATCATAACGGGAAAACGTGTACATTTTTTAATTATTTGCCAAGCTGTCGATTTGAACAGCAGTTATATTGGTAGCAAGACGCCCTCCAGTCTAATTTGCCCAAAAATGGCAGTTTCATCTTCTAAATGTGGACAGCAGGACAAGGAGCCTACGATCTAATCTGTAAGTAAACAAGAGGGTTCATGAAAACAGGCAAACAGCAGCCATCATTAAAAAAAAGCTCTCTGCAGTAGGATTTTACACACAAACGTGCTGTCTTTAAAGATCACAGGGACACTTAAACAGCTACGCTTTTGATCCAGAGAGCACTAGAGGCCCATTTTCATCCAAAAGAAAAAGCAGCCATGTCCTTAATGCTGTCCTTACTGTAAAGGACAAAATGGTCTACAGCACCAGTGTCTCTGAATTCACTGTATCTAGGTGGTATAACTGTACACAGTGAGACACTGGTGGAAGTCTGCAAAGCCACCGACACGTCCAGATCGTCGGTAATGTATAGTATTTGAGTAAAACTAAACGGGCAGAGTTTAAGAGCCAGACATCAGCTGGATTTACATCATGATGCCTTCTAGCACTAAAGCAAAACCAATCAACTATAAATCAGGCATGATGTACAGCTAGTATGTGGTGAAACAGAGTGGCTGTCTGGACAAACCAAACGAAGACAAAGCACTGCCTCGCCTGTTATTTATATGGCTTTTTAATAGGATATTAAGGATAATTCTGCACAGCTGCTGAACTGGATTGAACTGGACAGCACCTACCTAATTGTTCGCGTTTGTTTTCTTGGTTTGTTTTTGTTTAACGTCTTCTCAAATTAAAGATTCATGTTTGGTTGCTCGAAGCCTCAGAAGGATGGCATTTCCGTAAAGACGCTTATTATAGCCCGACTCTCGGTGCTATTGTGAAGGCCAGAAATAGACGTCTTCCTAAAAGCCAAGCCACACAGCTGCAGTGCCCTGAAGTGCACCCGTCACTCTGACACTGTGACAGAAGTGCATCATGGGAGACTGATCACGTCTCTACAGATAATCACCGTCTTACTTCTCAGCGTGCAGGCGGTTCGGCGTACTCACCTGCCATGAGCGTGGAACTCCAGATGGAGGAACTGGTCCTCGTGAGACAGAGCTCTTTTAGCCCTCTGGTGCTTGCTGTGAAGGATGTTTGTGTCGTAGGACAAGCCCTCATAGTGCCGAACGTACTTGTTCAAGCGGTTCTCATATTGACCTGGAGATGAAGAGAGAGAGAGAGAGAGAGAGAGAGAGAGAGAGAGAGAGAGGGGAAGAGCCAATAAAGGAAAAAAAGAAAGAAAGAAAGAAAGAAAGAAAAGCACAGTAAAAAGAAAGATGAAAAAAATGGAAAAAGGGCAAAGGCCCAAGGACAATGTAAGAAGGTAGAACAAAGGTAAGGATGGAGATAACAGAAGGAAGGAAGGAAGGCAAGAAGAAGAAAAGGCAAGGAAGAAAGGAAAGGAGGAAAAGAAGAAAAGAAGGCAGGCAGAAAAGAAGAAAGGATGGAAGGAAAGAATGAAGGAGGAAAAAGAAGGAAGGAAAGAAGAAAGGAAGGAAAGAAGGAAAGAAGGAAAGAAAGAAGGAGGAAAAGAAGGAAGGAAGGAGGAAAAGAAAGAAGGAAAAGAAGAAAAAAAGGAAGGAAGGAAGGAAAGAAGGAAAGAGAAAAAAAAGAAAGAAATGAGCAAAAGAAGGGAGGAAGAAAGGAAGGAAGGAAGGCAAGCAAAAAGAAAAAGGCAGCATAAGAATAGAAAAACAAGACAAAGGAAAAAAAAATATTATGGAGTATGATGTAAAGAGGTAGAATAAAGTATGGAAGTAACAGAAGGAAAGAAAAAGGGTAAGCAAGGAACAAAGGAAAGACGGAAGGACAAAGAAATGAACGGAGGAAAAAAAGATGGGGGAAGGAAGGAAGGAAAAGGTGGAGAAATAATAGAGGAAGAAGGAAAGAAGACGTGAAAGAGGAAAGCAAAGAGGAGAGAACGGGATGAGCAAGGGGAGACAGAAAAGGAAAAAGGAGGAAAGGGCAGAGGAAGTGTGGGTGTAAGCAGGGAAAGAGAGGGAAGCGAAGGCAGAGTGAGACGGAAGGATGGAGAAAGAGAAGGGAAACAACATTAGGGATACAACTTTTGCGCTCTGTCTCTTCACATCACCTGGAACAGGATCATCATGAAGAGCTCGAGTGTTCGTCTCACTCGCACGATGGAGCCGCAGTCAGTAACTCAAGCAGCACTTTCCTGAAATGAAAATGTAACGAGGCTGCACTCAGGGGGGCTTTTAATAAGTGTGTGGGACAGAAACGAGACGCAACCCGTTCCATCTGCTGCTGTGCTGCGTGTAGCTGTGTGTACATGCACTGTTGTGCACTATGTGTATTGTTTCGTTGTATTACATCCTTCCTTAGTCTGAATATAAACCCCTTCCTGCTACATTATAGCTGCGGGATAATAATAACAACCTGCCCTGAGCAAAGAGTTGTCCCTCCCAAAATCACACACTTCCCCTCAGCACGCCTGCTCCACGAGCATCGAGCAGAAAAAACCTCACAGCTCTGCGCGGCCACGTTCATCTTCTCTGACGCTTTTAACACAAACCCAAAACGCTGAATCATTACAAACTGCGTGTGAGGAGGATGTGAACGAGACGGCATGAGACGGTGTGCATTTCCTGTTCTGAGATGAGCGCTGTCTCTTCAGACTTTAGCATCCAAACACTCTCACACACACACACACACACACGAGAAAGAAATCAGCCAATAAATCAAAATTTTTCAAAAATGTACTTTTTATCCATTTATAGTTACCGTTTATGTTGTGGAAAGTTCGTTTCTGTTATCTTTTCCATTCGAAAAAAAACTAGACACTGTTGCTCGTTCACGTTCTCTTGAAGTTAATAAGATTTTTAAAAAATGCACCTCGTTACCAAGAAACCGTAAAACACTCTCACGCCTCCTTCCGAGAAATCCTAAAGAAATAAAGTGTCAGAAAGCCTCACTATAACCATTATGATACCTTTTTCTCTGTTAAATGACAGTTTTTCCATCTGTGGTTTATCACTGATCCGTCGTACAAGTAGCCGTGAATCAGCAATCACCATGGAAACCACGACACGGCAGAATGCGTGCATTTATGTTGCGTTCAACTGAAAGTTATTACTTGTGACCTAAACTCCAACTAGGAAAAATAAAGGAAACGCCTGCTCAACGTGGAATTCCTTCCTGATGGGAAACACGAGGTGCTCTTTTTAACCCCGTGTTCAGCGAGTGACGTCAAGAACGTAACAGTAAACAAAGTAGCACTTCTGATCTTTACATTAGTTACGCTGTATATACTTTATACATGTCAGTCAACACACAGACAGTCACTTGTTAAATCTAAAACACTGATTTGAGGAGGAAGATTACTCATGCATCCATCCATCCATCCTCTACACCGCTTTATCCATCTGGGTC
>JAQQZU010023857.1:0-13348 GCA_030068025.1 Parauchenoglanis punctatus | reverse complement strand
AAGATGCTGGGATTGGCTCCAGCTTCCCCGCGACCCAGACGGATAAAGCGCTATAGATAATGGATGGATGGATGTTGATATGGTGATGTTTCCTGTGAGGATATATGTATTTATGAAACTTGTATGGAAGCAGTCTGACTGTTTATAGCTGCTATAACGTAAGTGGAAGAGGACAGTAAATAAAGCACAGTAACACAACGTTTTGATCCTCACCTATTATATGTTAAGTGAAAAATAAAGTTCCAGGGCTCGTTTTTCAAGCTGAGTAATTGTAAGTGAAATTTATCGATATTGGATGTGCTGATTAATTAAATAACATATGAAAGAAATCAGCCATCACGGGACGTGTTTCTCGTAAATAATTTGCTAGCGAATCCTGAACACACACATCTTCCAGGAAGAAACTGCTGGCTGATGTCTCGTTCTGAAGGAGACTGGGACTAAGGGGGAATAATAATCCATCAAACACTGGAATGAAATCCTGACAATCAAACCAGAACCTGCGGCGCTGTGAATTCTGGGTAGATCTTTCTTCTTGTTTTTATGCTGCTTATATTCGAGCTGTCTTCAGTCAAAATGATTGAAAAATAGATCATCACTGAGCTTCAGAGCTCCAGAGCTGGGTGTAGTTGTTTTATTTACATTTTATTTTACGGTATCGATCTTAGCTTCTAGCAGCCTCTGAGGGGAAAAAGCCAGGTTCAAGAAAATATAGTGAAATTCTCTCAGATGCTGCAGTAGAAAAGAAGAGACGGATAATGAGAAATAAAGAAGACGTGCTTAAAAATTGTGCAGTAAAATAAGGGAAGATAATTGGAGTAAGAAAAAATATAAAAAAAATAGAGAGAAATACGGAAACATAAATCCGTGTACTCTAGTAATAAAATAATTTGAATAATCAATTAGAAATTAAAACGGTATCATTTTATTTTACAGTGTAGTAAGTACATAAACATTTTAATTGTATTTTAAAACACATAGTAACTTTAAACTGTACAATAAAATTTCTTAGAAAAATCAAATATTAATAATTTAGATGTTCAATATTCATATGAAAGCAAATGGTTTTTCTAAAACAGGGAAATTAGGATGATATTAAACAATATAACTAATAAGTTATGATATACTTTAAAACCCAATATGCAAATCACAAGTTAATACAGACATTATTCATAAATATGACAATTGTGTCAAAACTTAAACGTAATGTTTTTTGTGTAAATTGAGTGTGTTTTGAATATTACACATCAGACACTTTCTCACTTTAAATAAATTAATAAAATAAAATAAATAAATACACAGCTACACAAATGTTCATGATTGCTGTATATACTCATTCCATGCATGTAAAACATATGCAAATATTGTTAGATAATTTGCATATTGTTGCCACCACATTAATAATAACATCAGCAGATATTTCTGAATATTTAATTTCTTTCTTCATTTGGTCAGCTTTGTTTTCCCGTTTAAGCCTGAATTACGTTTAGCCTGAATAAATCTGCGTTAACCGTCTTTTTCTAACTTAAGATTAAAAAGCAGCTGTTTCTGTGTTTTAGCTTCAGCACATGAGCGACGGTTCATCCTGCGGCGGAGAGACGAACGAACTCATCCTGATCCTCATCCTGAGCCGTAAATCAGCCTGATGAGGTCGTAAATCACGCATGATACGAACCAGAACTTACAGCTGGGTCGCTTTCAGTCCAACATTAAAATACAGCCTGCATCTGTAGATTGCGTTTAAAGCCTCAGATTCCAAACGCCATAAAATCTGCACCGCTGGGCTCGGGATATATTCCACGCTCCATAACTAGGGGATAAATTAAGATTAATGTTGCGTTCCATTTGTACTGGGAAGTCAGGAGATGTCAACTGGAACGCCCCTTGAAGTTGGACTCGGAAGGTCAGAGGGACCACACCAACCCCGACCTCAAAATCCAAGATGGCTGCTCCATGCAGCAACAGTTAAAAGTTGTAGTAATATACTGTTTATTAGCACTTCTGTCTCATTTGCATCTCATTAAATCAGTCGTACACACAATACCATTCAACTTCTGTCTGTGGACAGGCTGCAACTGTGTCTGCCTGCGCAAAATATCACCTAATATTTGCATTGTTATCAACTGGTATTGCTAACCTGGACAGAACTGGTGTTGCTAATCGCTAACCTGGCTAGAGCTACGCTCACATCCCAGTTTTCTGACATGTTGTACTGGAACATGGCCAACTCTGGTGCGATGTCTTTCCCATCTCCGACTTCCGAGCTGAATGGAACACAGCAAAAGTGCAAGGGGGCGGAGCTTCAGCATCATGGGATTATATGAACAGCTCTAGTGCTATAATTTAAAGACAACCTGAAATCAAATCTGATCTCACTTCACAGGTCATTTCCAGTTCATCTGTATTATTCACTTAAATAATGTGAACAAAGTGTACAACATCTAATTTGTAGGCGAAGGCGGAAGCAGGTGCAGAATTTTATTTAAAGAAGTTAAAACACTCTGTTAACTATGAGCATGAACAGCTCGTATCTAAAACACGTAACAAACCTCAGCATGCATGACACGAGACAAATGCTAGCAAAATAAAGCTCTTAAAGAGACGCAATGAGACACAGGTGCAGGTGATCAGTGAGACACGTGACGACATGCAGGGGATGCTGGGTAACGCAGTCCTGACACAAACAACTAATCCGCTTATAACATGTTTGTTGTTGGTTAAGTATGATTCAAGCTATGAATGTGAAAATTTGATAATTCATAAATTTTTCATAAACAGCCTTAGCGCTGGACGGTATGATGATATACTGTACTTGTATTTAAGTAAAAACTAATCTATTTTAAAGGTCCTGAACTTTAACCTGAAATCAGCTGCATCAACAAATCAAACAAAAACCAAAATGATCCAAAAGGTTATCAAAAGACTGATCAGGATATGGATCAGGTGTGACGCAGCAGTTTGTAAAGATTCACCGCTGCTTTTTAATAAATGTTTAAATGTTGTGATTCTTTATAATCCTTACCTCAGTCTAAACACCGCCATTTTATTCAAACAGACTATAAAACGTGCGTGTGCACTTGTTCTCTCAATATTAAATCATGTTCTGCTCACCGTGTAGTGCACTACGTAGGGTCCTCATGATGCCCCCTAGGTAGTGAGCGTGTATAGGAAGTAGGGAGTGGTCTGGGATGCATCCTCACTGGCTTTATTATGGAAAATAACTAAAAAAGATTTTCTAAAGTTCCAGAATGTTCTGGCGACGTGACAGTGGCGAGTACAGCGGACTGAAACGCACTGCGATTCCTACTCTTATTTTTTTGTGATGTTCATCCAGTAAATCATCTGCAGCCAACAGTTCAGCTCTCATCAGCGTCTCCATGCTGAGACTTCGACTCGGCTCTCTGCACTCAGCCTGGAAACAGCGCACGGAAATCGATCTCTCGCGCCCGCCGCTGGTTTATATTTCATCTGGACGTTGATTGGCTGCAAGCTGCAGAACCTCATCATGCTGAGTTCATCCGAGAGTCTTCAGATAGAATGGTTTTATTTATTTATTTTCAACACCAAAAAATTATTAATAAAATTAATAAAAAGAAATAACGCAATGAGAATGAGGTGATGGAGGTTTTGTAGTAAATTCTGAGTAAAATGCTGCGGAATCATGAAATGTTTTAAAAGTACAAATACAACTAAACCTAAAGGGTTTAACTAGAAAAGGTTTACAGTTTCTCCAAACAACAGCACGTTCTACTGAAGACCACAACAATCACTGCACAAACATTCATTACATTACATTCATCTCTCATTACACACCAAACAAAATCAACAAACAAACAAACAAATGAAAAGCAGGCAGGTGGGCGGGGGCGGACAGACAGACAGGCAGACAGACAGACAGACAGACAGACAGGCAGAGAGGCAGACAGACGGTCAGGCAGGCAGACAGACAGAAAGACAGACAAACAGACAGGCAGACAGACAGACAGTCAGGCAGGCAGACAGAGAGGCAGAGAGGCAGACAGACGGTCAGGCAGGCAGACAGACAGAAAGACAGACATACAGACAGGCAGACACACAGACCGTCAGGCAGGCAGAGAGATGGTCAGGCAGACAGACAGGCAGACAGACAGACGGTCAGGCAGACAGACAGACAGACAGACAGATTGACAGTCAGGCAGGCAGACGAACAGACAGACAGGCAGAGAGGCAGACAGACAGTCAGGCAGGCAGACAGACAGACAGGCAGACAGACAGACGGTCAGGCAGGCAGACAGACAGAAAGACAGACATACAGACAGGCAGACAGACAGACCGTCAGGCAGGCAGACAGACGGTCAGGCAGACAGACAGAAAGACAGACGGACGGATTGACAGTCAGGCAGGCAGACGAACAGACAGGCAGACAGACAGGCAGACAGGCAGACGGTCAGGCAGACAGACAGACAGATTGATAGTCAGGCAGACAGACAGAAATACAGACAGACAGATTGACAGTCAGACAGACAAGATGATGAAAAAAGATGAATGAATTAAAGAAAGAAAGAAAGAGTCGCGTGTGTGTGTGTGTGTGTGTGTGTGTGTGTGTGTGTATGTGTGTGTTTTGCACGTGCTGCTCATTTTCCTCTCCCCTCAGGTGCAAGGTTTCACCACAGTCACATTGTGAATCACTGGCTGTGTCGACAATTTGCCCCGCAGTGTTTGTGTGTGTGTGTGTGTGTGTGTGTGTGTGTGTGTGTGTGTGTGTGTGTGAGTGTGTATATGTGTGTATACAAACTCCAACATGATGTTTACTTGCAGCTTGTCAGCTCAAATAGATGACTTTGTTTCTCCAGAGCTGTATGAACTCCAGTAACCTCTGGTGGAGAAATCTTAAATCCTGCACAAACAAGCAAAACAGCTTTAATTTATTATTTTTTTGCAGTGAGTCGGCTTTGTGTGTTTATTTTTCTCCGTGTCATTTTCTGAAGATGCTGCGATCTCACCAGGACGTCTCAAATATTCCGTCTGCATTACCAGAGTGACACAAAAAGGCCAAGAAGACGATCGGATCAATTCGGCTGCAGTATAAAAGCCCCTGGCTCCTCGGCGAGCGCCTTCTGATCCCTCGCTTCCATGTTTAATGCAGGAGTTAAGGAGCTGAAGGTCGCGCACACGCTCAGCTTTAACATCGTTCTGCTCAGCGTTCAGAGTAGAGCTGATACGAAGATATCGATATCGTGATAAATTACAACCACAATACGCTTTTCTGAGATATCGCAGGAATCTTTTACTAGCTGTTTTTTTTCAACACAGCAATTAAGTTTTACAGTGATTAGAAGATTATGTTTAAATTTTGTACTGAACCTTTAAAATAATTATTATTTATTATAAGAATTTAGTAAAAATATTCAAATGTATTTTATCCTTTCAGTTTAAAGCAACTTATTTTTGTTGAATTTTTTACAGCTTTCTTTTAATGCAACATTACTCTTCTGATTTCAGCAAACCTTTATCTCATCATACATGGCTATAGCTCATCATAAAAGCCTATATATCATAGCACAAGCCTATATATGATCAGAAAAACCTAGTCATCACCATACACCCCCCCCGTGTGTTCACAGATAGAGACAAATGAAAAATGAAAAGAAAATTTGCATGAAAATCTGTAGTTTTCGCTCCAGTAAAGCACTCTAGCCAATAACTAGCTGGTTTTAATAATGAATTTGAGTAACAGATTACATCATGCCACTATCAACACTTAAGAAAAAAAGTTGATGCCGTAAATCATCAGTTCAACAGCGTCTGGACTGAGAAACGTGTTTGGTGAAACTGCGAATTGAAAGCCAGCGTGTTTGCTTTGCAGTGAACGCACCTCACGGCTAAGGACTATAATCTGCAGAGGCTCTTCCAAACAAAGCATTCCTACTTTGACAGCAGTTATCCGCTGGGTTCTGATGTTCACCAACACAAAATCCCACCTCTAACAACACACCACGAGCGTAACCAGCTCACCTGCAGTCCAGCTCGCTTGACTCAAGAGAACGCAACTGCTGCATTTCTCCATGGATGCGGATCTTTGGTAGAAACCATTCATGGTGAAAGAGCTGCTGTTGAGGAGGTAATGAAGAGAGAAAGCGGGCGATGTTCTGTATAAAGTCAGTACATGTCAGGTACATCAGCTTGGAGGAGGGTAAATAATTCAGCGGCCGACGTTTTTTGGTTCAATTGAAGAACGTTGACGTTATGTTCCCAGCTGCACTTGGTTTTTTTGTGCCTGTTTTGGATGTTGAGTGCTTCAGAGAGGACATCCTGAGTCTGGAAGGAAACAGACCTGCTGAAATGATTTTCCAGAGGAAATGCGTGACACACAGCGTAATGTACGCAGCTGTAGGCATGCTGGCAATAAGATTATTTATTCATGATATTATAGAGAACATCAGACACAGTCTGTATAATAAACACACGAATAAAACAATCTGGAATTTTTAGTATGGATTAAATTAACTTAATCTATGATTAATTATAATAATTAATTTTCATTTACGCATTTCCTATAACTTAGAGAACTCAACAACTCAAAAACTATGAATAGAAATATTTAATCTTGATGTAGAATAAACAGGATGAAATAAATGTACAGAAGCCGCCATTTAAGTAAGGTCTTAATATTTTGATGGAAAATATAATAACACTTTTTTGAAATCTTGCATGGGTTTAGTTGCTCATATGTTGTAGTGATTCAGCTGTTGTTTTAATGTATAAATGTCTAAATATGTTCGCTTTAAGAATAAAACTAAAAGCAACACTAAAACTGCTGAAAAGTCCGAAATTGCACCTTATAATTTTATTTTCTAATACCTCATATTTATTGTATAAATATTTTAATAATTCATTTTATTTTTATAAAAATTTATAAAATTATAATTTATTCATTTCTCTTTTCAACAAATTACCTTTTTTAGGGATTTTATTTAAATATAATTGTAGGATATTTGACCTGGTTTACTAAATGCAATGTTCAAGGCTTTTTACCTAATTATAAGTTTGGTGTATTTTACCTAAAATTTTTTTACATAAGCATAATTTTTAGGATATTACACTTAAATATAATTTTTTTCCATGGTGTTTCTACTTTACTGGAATTAACACTTGGACCTCAGTTATACTTCCACTCTTTAAACTCGAGATCTCAAGATCACGACTTCTGCCCATGTAACATTTTAATCACACGTAGAATCAAGGTATTTAGGAAAACAACAGGATACAGAACATTCCGAACATTCCGAACGGTCCGTTACTGCCTAAGACTCCGTGTACGCGGTGAGCAGCTCCTGCGATGCTGACAGAGGCTCAGGAACGCTACGCTGCTGCTGTCAGAATTGATTTCCTGGTGGGACTTTCTGTCTCTTTCTCTCGTTTATTGCGTGTCCAGGCTCATGCTTGGACAGCGTGCACAAGTCTGCTTTTTGCTTCATTATATTCAGGTGTTGGCGCAGGAGGAAAGTTATCAGTAATAAAGTGCGAGGTGCTCAGAGCTGGAGTGAGCGCTAAAGGCTTAGCGATGTGACATTGCTGCTACACGCTCCACTGAGCTAATTACTGTAGAACAGAAGAGGAAAAATGGACTCTACAGTCAATCCTCAGGTGTGGACTGTTCTGTCTTTGGCTCTGAATATCATGTGAAAATTTGACAAAAGGGATCTTGCCAAGTTTCAGTGGGAACAAAGTATTGGCACCACACTGGTGTTCTGCTTCTTTTTCTAATCAAATGGCACGAATCCATCTGCTCTAAACTCTCTTCTTCTGTTAATTACTCAGCCATGGCGGTCTTATTCACCCACTGCAGACATGTTCGTTTCATAACAGTACAACTGTAAAATATCCGGTAGATCTTAAGCTCTGAACTGATGAACATTTTGCATACATTATTTACAATCAATATTTCACAAAAAAAGTGAACTCGCTGAGCCAGCGTTGTAGCCATGACGGCTGGCCGGTGCAGCGGTTCGCACTGCTGCCTCACGGCAACAGGTTTCAGGGTTCAAACCTGCCAGCCGATGGGGTGGAGTTTACATGTTCTCCCTCTGCCTACGTGGGTTTCCTCTGGGTGCTCCGGTTTCCTCCCAGAGTCCAAAGACATGCAGATGAGGTCATCTGGCTCCCCTAGGTGTTTGTGTCTATGCTAGTCCTGTGATAGACTGCCGACCTGTACCAGGGTGTGACCCCGCCTCTCACCTGAGGTCACATGGGCTTGGCTCCAGCTTCCCCATCACTCATAATGGATAATGGATGGAAGTTGTACTGGAAATCAAAAATTAGAAATAGTCTAGACAGCAACATAAATGTATGTTAGATTACAGTAAAATGATCTGGGAGTGATGTATAACTTACATTTTATTGAAAACAGTCTTAACTTGTGTGAAGCAAATGCATTTGGTTATGTAATAAATTTATGAAGAAATAAGGTGAATGCGATGAACGCAGTAATGTACAGTACATTTACTGTGGGATTGAACTTGTTGTGCAACAAGAAAGTGTTTTTTTTTCCCTCTTACTTATAACACAGAGCCTTTTGGAGCAAATGTCCTTCATCAAAGTGCTTCTGTGGAAATGCTGTGTGGGACGCTCCGAGGCTGTATACACTGGGAAAAGCAGTAGATATTCAAAATGCTTGATGATGCAACAGCTGTATTCTTTTCTTCACTTCTTTGTTTCCATAACAACTAGCTAGCGATGCACACGGAGATGTCACTAATGTTCTGTCCATCGCTGCTGAAGTGTCTCGCTACTGAAACGGAAAGTTCCTTCATCCTGATGGCTGTCAGCCTTCACATCTCCTTCACAAGAGAAGACAATAAACAACTCCTCCGCTGGCGTTACACCTCCTCTGTACAGGTGGAACGCTCGCGTGCAGAAGTGGCGTAGGTTCTTTTAGGCTGATCATTTAATTCACTCCTGACTAGCAGGCTGCGAGATGAGTCTCAGGATCGTCCAGCAGGATTTTAAACATGTTAAGTGTTGCTCTCTTGCTCTTCCTTCCTGTCACTGTAAAATGGAGAATGTGGAACTATATCTGTCAGTGTACTATATATTTAACATTAGTCATGTATATATTTAACATCAGTTAACGATAAGTATTAGAAGAGAAATAAAAGTATGAAAATTTTAACCTGAAAAGATTCGGTAGGTCTACAAGTGACAAATCTAACACTGTGCAAATAATGTTAATAGTTGTGATATTAGAAAGTGATTACAAACTCAGTTTGAGCAGCAGAGCAAGAGTGAAAACGTCAGCCATGTGGACATCATACAGCCGATGTGCGAAAGGATTATACAGTGCATCGAAAATACCTTGTGTTTGTATCACTCTGCCACCAGGAGGCGGTAGCTTTATGTTTCCAGGGTGTTTGTACGTCTATCTGAGATTCTCGTAAGTGCGATCTCTCAGGAGTGACTGGCTGAATGATCGAAACGGTCGGGGTGAAAGACGTGCCCATGGACGCGCCTGGTGTTGCGTTCTGCTTGTTTTTTGCACTTTACTGCTGAAAGACGTAAAAATCTACCGTCCAGCTGCGTTTTCCAGATCGCCGCAGTTCCCGCCCTCACAGCTGGAAATATTTATTATTAAACCTGAAATGCTGCAAAATGACCATTTTTCTGGGGGTTTTTTCCTTCCAACTCATAAAAGCGATTATGGCCTCATGTAGCTTTTACATGTTGATATAAAGTTTAAGACAATAAATTAAGTACATAATTCTATTTAATGAATTTAACATCAACCTGTTGTTATTTACTGATTTATTTTGTTCAACTTATACTTTACCTGAGTGGAAATTCTGCCCTTAATTGGATGATTATATCATTTATCATGATTTTGAATGGAAAAATCGCAAGCAGAGAAATATCAGTATGGCACAAGCCTAGCGTGAACGCTCCGAGGGCGGCTGTAGGAATGTCCCGGCGTTCATGTCCTCGAGGACACTTCGTTCGTGTCCTCGTGGACTTAAGGCCGCAGATGTGAAACACACTGTACGATTTGTCCGTGAGAAGCCGGTGAATAAACACACCGTGGGTGTGAATGATGTGGTCTGAGCAGGCTGCGCTGGTGGGGTTTATGGTCAGATTCAGTTCAGGTGCTTAAATGCCAAAGATATAAAAACCTACAGTACGTGGACGTGCCATGGAGTCCGGTGTCCACTTTAACGCTTTACCTTCATGAGGCTACGTTCAGCTACTTCAGCGCTACACAGACACTCAGGGATGCTTGTTTTAAAATGCGTCAGCTGTCATTAAGATGATTTTGTTGTTACGACTGTTGACATGAGATTGTTATAACAGTTGCCTGTGAGGCGACGACGTCAAACATTAAAACCAAACTCGCTCTAATGTTGGGGAGAAAAATATACATGACTGTCTGTTTACCAACAATTACACTTTTTAATTTATTCAAGAATGAAACGTTATACTTTTTATAGTTACATTTAACGTTTGTGACACAAGCGAGGGTCTGTTGTCACTTACAGTATGTTATAGCAGCTATAAACAGTCATTCCCTCAGCAGCCTCTCTTTATTCTCTTTTGAAGTTAATAAGACAAATAAAGCCGCAGCGTGTGATGTGAGTGAGAGAGCGCAGTGCAGTGTAAACTCCTCTGTCCTGGAAAAGTTCCAGCTTTACCTCTGCCTGTTACACAGCGCTCACACTGGACTCTCCTTCCGTAGATGTTAAATAAACGTTTCCATTTGTGTCAACACATTTTTTAAATCGGTCTATTATCAGCGGAGCAGCTGCTTTAGACTACGTATGAGCTGTTACTATAGAAACGGTACCGTATTAGAACGAGCGTGTTAATATAAACCTGCGCTACTGTCAGAGCTGCTGCTATAGAAAACTAATCAACCAATCAGAATCAGTCTTATGACAGCCGTAGAGCAGCTAAACTCCTAAAAGGTTTATAAGTAGGTATAAAATACAGGTAATGATTTTCACAGTATTTAATTTTCATTCAGTCTTTTAATAAATAAACATCTTGATCATTCCAGTATGATTATTGCAGTTCGCAGTTCTTGGGCTCGTAGCTGCGGAAGCTTTGGAAAATAAGAGATAATGAGATGCATCGTTCAAATTAGTTGCAATT
Source organism: Parauchenoglanis punctatus (assembly GCA_030068025.1). NCBI lineage: Eukaryota > Metazoa > Chordata > Actinopteri > Siluriformes > Auchenoglanididae > Parauchenoglanis > Parauchenoglanis punctatus. Next base: position 2,230 of record JAQQZU010023857.1, on the reverse strand, counting down.
AACTCTGTCCAGCTGTCGACTGACTTCATCGTGCAGTAAAATATTAGCGGCTAATGCAGTTCGGAACAGACATTAATGTCTAGCGTTGTCTTCTGCACTCCTTACACCTGACAGTGTATCACATTTGTAATAAGAATAACACAACTGTAATGATCAGCAGTTTGTTTCCTGCTTCGGCTGAACGCTAGCTCTCGCCTCATTCTCCCTGAGCGTGCACTACATAAAGGGGGAAATAATGGGCTTTCCATACCGCAGGTGCATTAAGAGGCCATCTGGGATTCAACCTGATTTATTCCTGATTCATTTTTCAGCACTTATTTTTTGCCTCATTATTTATTGGAAAAGTTGAAACTCATTGGTTATCAGTGAGCTTTAACATCCTGTGAGGAAAAAAACCCTTTTCATGTCATTCTGAGTAATAATACAGTTTGTTCTAGTGATAACGGCTCTGCAGAAAAAAATGCAAGACAGAACTTAAAACAAGCAGTCCTGAGTTCGGCCATGTTGGATGTGAGCGACATGCGGTCACTGGACCAGGTGAGACAGGGTGCATGTGCAGTTCAGGCTATTCATTAAAAGGTCAGGCAAAGGTACAAACTAGGCAGGTAAACTCACAGCAGAAAACAGAAACGAGGTTCAGGAGCTCAGCAGACAGAACAGAGCACAGTAACGCAACGGCAAAGTCAAAAATTAACAAGGCTAAATGTAGTGTGTGTGTGTGTGTGTGTGTGTGTGTGTGTGTGTGTGTGTGCGTGTGCGTGTGGATTGGAAACACCTGCATCCAGTCAGTAGTTATGTGACTCAGAGGCCGGGAGAATGTTGGCCATATTGGAAGTGCCCATGGGAAATGGAGTTCACAGAGAACATGCTGCGCCGGTAGCAAGCGGCAGATCCAGGCACATGCTAGCAGGGCTGTGCGCTATCAGCAATATCTCATATCCCCATATAGGTCATTTCATGTCCAGATAACTATGCACATCATGATACAGCACACTTTCTGTAATTTCAAAGAATAAGTAAATAAATAAACCTATTTTTTATTACAAAATCGGGAATGTAGCATATTCAGATGATCAGAATCACCAGAAAAGAATTAAATAATAAGTATAAACCAGGTATAAGTGCATATTTTGATAAAATTGTTTATAATAATGGTGTTAAAAGTGCTAGCATTAGCCGTCCAGCATTTAAAAAATCAGCTAATTACCAAAACAAAATTATTTGATTTAAAATAATAATACTAATAATGAGAGTAATTATTTCACACACTCATCCTGGTCGTAATGAAAATATTAATTTCGTAATAAACAGTGTCGTTACTTGTAATTCAGCTGCGGGGGAAAAGGTCAGCCTCTAATCCGGAGCTAATAACCAGGTTTGTGCTAACGCGGCCTTAGCAGCTCCTAGCAGGCTGTCATTCGGAATGACAGCGGTGGCTGCGTCCCAAATAAAGCGTCCAAATGATGAAAATATTGTCATGAATAGTTTGATTGAACACAATGAAATAAATGATAGAGCATAATATGAAGCAATAAATGGTTCTTTATTGTCATTTGATGTATATTGTCATATCGCACAGCCCTACATGTTAGCATGCTCTAGTTAGCCGAGTTTGAATGATACGATGTGACACATGATCTACGACAGCTGTCATGACACGTCACACAGCATACATTCTGTCTCATAAAACACAGATGGCCAAACACAAACTTTTCTAAAGATGGGATTCTGTGAACTATTTTGTGTCTGGTGAGTAAATCAGCTCATCGTGTTGCATTGTTCAAAAGTTTCTGACTGAAAAAACGCTGCATGGAAGTGCAGAGCCAATCAGATTCCAGCTCTCAGCATGCTGAAGCTCGTGGCCAGAAAAGTGCACCAGAAGATATCAGATGTTTGACATCCCATGGCCTGAGGCTGAGACGAATCCTTTATTTATACTTGTTGTCGTGGTTACCGGTCTGGCCAATCAGAAATGATGCTAAAATATGCATCTGTTATTAAACATAAACCAAGAAAGCAAAAATGAGCATGTGACAAATTGTCATGTTTTAAATAGTGATGATCTTAAAATAACATTAACATTTCTAACTTCACTTAGCTGTAGAACAAAATAACAATAATAGTATAAACGAAAAACAGCTTTATATTAACAGTTATCCATCCATCCATCCATTATCTATAGCGCTTTATCCGTCTGGGTCGCGGGGAAGCTGGAGCCAATCCCAGCATC
>JAQQZU010023856.1:0-13364 GCA_030068025.1 Parauchenoglanis punctatus | reverse complement strand
TCGGAAGGTCGTGAGTTCAAATCCCAGCACTGCCAAGCTATCGCTGATGGGCCCATGAGCAAGGCCCTTAACCCTCACCTGCTCAGTTGTATAAATGAGATATATGTAAGTCGTTCTGGATAAGGGCGTCTGCCAAATGACATAAATGTAAATGTTGTACACAGCGCACCCTGGTGGACACACACAAACGCGTGCGTGCACACACACACGGTTACCGTCACATTTCCAGCAACACGTCACATCTGGATTTTAATGCTGAATAATTAAAGGATTCCTCGTCTGTGTGTGTGTGTGCAAAATCAGTTTTCTTCAGGTTTTCTTTACACTCATTTCTGTTTTATATTTCATGACACTTATCTGTAAACGTCACAGAAGTTTAATGATGTGTAGCGCATCAGTATGTGTTATTGTAATTTTTATATGTGTTATAGAAATTTTTTTGGATTTGTAAACTGAGAAAGAATTTATTTCTAATTAATTAATTAATTACAGCAAAGCCATTTCTACATTTTTGCACAGATGAGATTGGCATAGCTTTCAGTTATACAAATAAACACACACCGAAAATAAGTAGGAGTGCAGTGTGTGAGTGTGAGGTGTGTGTGATGCCCCAAACACAACTCACCAACTGATGATGATGATGATGATGGTGATGATGATGAAGATTATGATGATGACTGTGGTGATGATGGTGATGAAGATGATGTAGATTATGATGATCATTATGATGATGATGATAATGATGACTATGATCATGATGATGATGACGATGCTGATGAAGAAGATGATGATGTGGATGATGAAGGCTATGGGAGGTAAAACTCACTACACACACACACACTCTCTCTCTCGAAGATTCTTCACTCATTTATGTGAGTTGAGTAAGCTGCTCACAGAAACAATCAGATTAATGAAAGTCCTGTGTGAAATCTCTTTTATAAACACAAATTAGTTCCAGCTCCCACTCCCAGTCTCCACCCCTAAATGACCATATATGGTCATTTTTACTTATTTAGTCACATGCCCTTCTTATTCATGATTTCACGTGCATCTAACTTCAGCCAGTAGTCCTAATGAATGTGTTTATTGGAGCACTTTAGCATTTGATTTTATAAGATGAATATAAATCATTTTTTTTCAATCTTAGAACAATGGGTGAACAGAACTAATCTGCCCTCTAGTGGCCTTACACTCAATCTTGACCTTCATTTTATTATTTTATATATATTACATATATTTTCATATGAATATTAAGTGTGGAATAAAGAGTAGAAAAAGAGACAGGACATTTTTATTTGTAGAAATTATACATTTATGTCTGCAGTACAAATTTTTAATTTGTGTCATCTTTAACTGAATTCTGAATGTAAAAACAGATTTTGCATTGAATAAATAACATTTCAATATATAATCTTGAATACAATATATTTTATAAATCTATATCAGTATCTAATCCTAAAACTGAATTAATTTACTTAATTAATCAGTCATTTTATTTAATTTAATGTTTGATTGCAATCAAAGTTTTTTGCTGCTATTTTCAATCTAAGAGCTTATTAAAGTAAAGTGATTAAATTATTTATATATAAGTGTGTGTGTGTGTGTGTGTGTGTGTGTGTACAGTACTATGCAAAAGTCAGAGGCCAACTTTTTATTTTCAAATAACAGAGATTCATTTTGATATGACAGATAAATATTTACTGATTTTATATTTTTACTGTTAAAGTTCCTTAGTGGATTTTCATTGCTGTTATTGTCCATAAATCACACAAAGGTCTTCATCAGTATACACAGCCTCTCAAATGTTATTCAACCCATTTTACTGACTTCAGCCTCAATATCATTAAAGCTAAATAAATAACACTGTGATGAAAATAAACTTCATACTGATCACTGTAATTAAATTCCACATCACTGCTTTATAACAGGACATTACTTTAAAATGTAATAAAAACAAATTCCTGACTCTGAAGTATGAAAAAATCACCATTCTTCGTTAGTATTTTATAATCAGAGGAATAAACAGATGCACTGATTTCACTCCACCACACGAAGGCGCTTCATCATCACAGAAAACTCAACTTCTGGCTCCAATTTTAATCCACAGAAACACAGACAATAAGATATACTGTAAACACGTGCACACACACACACACACACATCAGATGAGTAATATCTTGATTTTAACACCCATCGTCAGGAACATGATGATGATGATGATGATAAAACGATTGTTCAGCAGTGAGTGGAATAATGAGCTCCGCCTCCACTGCTGGAGAAATTTATTAAATTAGCATTTTCTCTTAAAACAGAGTAGAACTAATGGAAGACCATTTTATTTCTCCAATCGATGAGGCTCTAATCAGAACTCTAATGATGTAACTGTGTTTCTAAAAGTCTGGATATAACCGTGAGTGATAGTAAGATTAACCTGAATCAGTCATGAGGAGGCGAGGACCCTGATGATGAGCTGCTCATCTCCAAAGCCGGGTCCGGTGCTGCTCTGCTGAAACGTGTGGAGTTTGTTCTCCCCGATCTGTAATTCAGTAAGTGTTCTTAACTAGCGAGAGGATAAAAGGTTTTTGTATTCAAGGCCACATCTACACCAAGACCACACTCTGATCTGAATCTGCCTTCAGCCTCTGACTCAAACCTCACGCTTATGTCAGCATGTACTTAAAACTGTTAGCACTTAAGCCTTCCATTAATACTGATACAAAGAGAAGATTCATGAATTTCAATGAGAGAGCAGACATTTTAATCCACAACACAGCTCATATCTAAACCTTATAGATCTGAATCTCAGCTAATTGTTCGACTCGACGCGTCACTGCCAAACTAAAGCATAGTGTTTAAACAGCAGTGTGCACCAACAAAGAAACAATCCAGCTGAAACGTGTCTTATGTACTGAGTGATATAACGAGCTGAGGATTTCAGGGAATTGTGACCTGATCACCAACACAGCACAGCAAGCATGCTAACCAGCTAACGCTAACCATGTAAAAGAAAAAGGATTCTGTGTCATGATGCATCTCTGTGTGAAGCTGTACAGGAAGTTTGGTTGTGTCTTTGGCTTTTAGGTGTGATGATGATGATGATGATGGTGATGATGGGTGCATTTTAAAACTCCTCCTAAACCACTAGTATAGAATTTCAGCTCAGCTCAGAAACCTTATAGAAGGTATCTATTCCTCTCACTCAATACTGAGATTTTAAAACAAACTTAACCAAAAATTAATTTACTTCTTGCAATGCTGTTCATCACTCTCCCCCGTGTCATGTGCTAAAACTGATGCAGTACAACTGCTGTAGAAGCGGAAAGCTGTTTAACAGAAGCTGTTTTTACAGAACTGAACTGAATTCCTGCTCAGGACACGCAGCTCATGCTGAATTTCTCCTCACTGAGGGCTGTGACGTGTCACTGATTTCCAGCACAGTAATGAAAGCAGACAGGACAGACATGAGCCTCACTGTGACATGGGTGAAGGTTTGTGTGAAGTTCTGGACTGGTACAGAGTGGAAGTGTTGGATTGTGGCTACTGTGAACTGAGCAAAACAGATCAATTACTGTCCATGTTCAAACCCATCAATCCTGCATTTGTATAACACTTTTAACAATGGATGCTATAACAAAGCAGCCTTACAGAAATATACACCAATCAGACATAACATTAAAACCACCAACAGGTGAAGTGAATAACAATGATTACTGTAATTATTAGTTACAGTGGCACCTGGGGTGTGATTTATCAGGCAGCAGGTGAACGCTCAGTTCTCGGAGTTGATGTGTTGGAGGCAGGAAAAATTGGCAAGCATAAGGATCTGAGTGACTTTGTCGAGGGCCAAACTGTGATTTTTAGATGAACAGCAGGTCTTGTGTTCTGGTGTTCCTGGGGTGCAGGGGTTACTACCTACCAAAAGTAGTCAAAGGAAGGACAACCGGTGACCCTGCGACAGGGTGCTGAGCCCCGGGGCTCATTAATGCTCATGAGGAGTGAAGGCTAGCGGTCTGCTCCGATCCCACCGAAGAGCTGCTGTAGCACAAACTGCTGGAGAAGTGAACGCTGGCTCTGATAGAAAGGTGTGAGACACGCAGTGCAGCGCAACTTGCTGTGTTTGGGGCTGCGTAGCTGCAGAGCGCTCAGAGTGCCCATGCTGTCCCTGTCCAGTGCAGGAAGCTCCTACAGCGGCACGGCAGCATCACGACTGAACCATGGAGCAATGGGAGAAGATGAACTCGTCTGATGAATCATATTTTCTTTTACATCATGTGGACAGTCGAGGGTGTGTGTGTGTGTGTGTCACTTACTTGAGGAAGAGATGGCACCAGGATGCACTATGTGAAGAGAGAGCGGCGGAGGCAGTGTGATGCTCTGAACAATGTTCTGCTGGGAAACTTGGTCCTGGCCTTCATGTGGATGTTACTTTGACAAGTACCACCTACCTAAACATCAAAAAACACCCCTTCATAGCAACGCTATTCCCGATTGTCAGTGGCCTCTTTCAGATAATGAGTCCTGCAACATGCAAAAACTGTGCAGGAATGGTTTGAGGAACATGACAAAAAGTTCAAGATGTTGAACTTGTCTTGGCCTTTAAATTCCCCAGACCTCAATGCAATCAAGCATCTGTGGGATGTGCTGGACAAACAAGTCTGGTCCATGCCCCACCTTGCAATTTACAGGACTGAAAGGATCCGCTACTAACTTTTGCCAGATTCCACAGCATACCTCCGGAGGTCTTGTGGAGTCCATGCCTCAACAGTGCAGAGCTGTATTAGTGGCACAAGGGGACCTACACAATATTAGGCATGTGGTTTTAATGTTATAGCTGATGGGTGTATAAATGCTGGATATCAATTATAAACGAATAAATTTACCATATTTTAGTTCACTGAACTGTGATGCTAAGGGGCTAAAGGTAAGAAACCAAGGTTCTGCAGCAGTGTGAGGATAAAACTGTTTAAGCTGCACAAGGTGTTATTCTGAATGTTTTTCTTGTTTGAGAAATCAGTGTTGTTGACCTGTTAAAAATGAATGATGTGTTGAGTATATGACAATCATCAGGAAATCCCTGTTTAAATTAGGCCCCACCCACAAACATCCAGGCCATATTTCACTTCACTGATGCATTTTAGCCAAACAAAAGGACAAACTCATAAAAGAGAGAAAAAGCGCAGATCAATTCCTACAAAAACACTACAAAGCAATAATGTTCAGATGTCCAGCGTAAACACAGATAGAGGTTGAGAAACAGAGAGAAAGAGAGGGAATAAATGAGCATCCCGAGCAGATGTGTAACCATGGAAACTGACTGAAGTGGTGGAGAGTGATGGAGGGATTACTGTGTAAAACATAAAAAGTATTTCATTATTATGTAAAGCATTTCAGTCTTAGGTATTTACATCTTCATTTTCTCACCGATTTATTTTCCACCATCGGTTAAGACGGTGAAGAGTTACACTGCACTACACTTTTTGTTCTTCACTTTAACACTTAATGATGTGTGTTTAATGTTATTTATCTGATATTTTTGCTTGTTTAAAGTCCATTAAATCCATCAGTCTGTTCGGGGCATGTTAATGGTAATCACAGCCTGTACGTATGTAATGTTTATGACCAGCTGTGTTTAGGAAGCAGTGAGCTGCGGTTTTGATTGTATTTTGGTTTTCTGCTATGCACTCTGGGTAATGTATGAGTTTTGGTCTCAGCTCCTTAACTGATGTTCAGAATGAATTTTTTGCATCCATCAGAGAACAGTTTTTTCATGTGTGTGTTAGATGTTATGTATTAGCATGTTTTGGTGCATCACAGCAACACTATGCAAACAGAATCACAGTGCTGGAGTGTTGTGACGAGGATCTCAGGTTTCATATACAGCATCTCAGACTGGCTGAGGAACACAAAACCTGTATAACGCAGAAGTGTGTTAAAAGTGCCACGAAATTCTTTAGCTAACCCAAATGTCTCATTTCACATGAGGCTGGGTTTGATGGAAAATCCCAGGACACCTCAGTAAGATATAAAACAGAGCAGAGCTGCGGTCTCATCTGCTCCCGAGTACAGCAACATAAAATCCAAAGCAGTAAAAATGGCTCTGAACTCAGGAAAGCGAACGGACTAATGCATGGTAGACAAGGTGAAAATATCACAGCATTCAATTAGGAAAAAACAATTGTGTCATATATAAACTCAGTGCACATTCGTACTTCGCATCAACATTCTCAAGTCTATATATAAAGGTCACATTACACAGCGAGTGTTTTTGTTTTGTTCAGTAAATCATGTAATGCTCATTCACACTGCCGCTCACAAAGCAAACTGTAATGTGCGATGTGTGACGGTAGGACACAAGTGTGTAAACACAATTTGCTTCTTATTTACAGCAATTCAAGAATCAGTCATCAAACACAGACCCACACTGTCATAGTAGAACATAACAGCAATCTGTAAACAAAAGGCAAAAAAAACAAAAAACAGAACAAACTTCAAAACTAGCGATGGCAATCACAGAGGAACTCATGATACAATACTAGTATACTAGTACTAGGATATAGTTGTCTGTGATAATGATTGTATCATGATGCAGCGATACTCGATACATTGCAAACATCTACGATACGTCACGGTTTGTGTACAACCGAAAAAATATACTGCAAAAAAAAATACCACTGAAAACGCAAAAGGCAGGAATCATGTATTTATTTATTAAATACATTAAAAATATAAATAAACATAAATTTTATAAAAAATATTTTTTTAATTAAGAATTATTGCTTTCTTCTTTAGGCACCAAGAGGAGTCACAAAGCTATGAAGTGGTTAGTCAAACCGGTGACAGAATGCATTTAGAACACCTGCATGTTTTAATAAAATTATTGATATTTGGCACCAGTGTTAAATTATCATCATTAGAGGAAGTAATATGATATATTTCCTTATCGATATTTTGTCCCACCCCTAATGGAAACTGAGAAACAAGTCATACACATGATAAGTCTTCACAAAGATACTGAGACACTCAGGGTATAAACAAACACACTAATCAAGGATTAAACACAGTAGAGGTGAACACAGTAGGGCAACAAACCACTGACGGGACAGGAGACAGAACTAAAACAGAACTCTCTGTTCCAAATGCTCTCTTCCTCGCTTATTCTCTTTTCACAACAAAAAAAAAAATCAAAATAAAAGTTTCCTACAATAACATACAAAAAACTGTACAGGAACATTAATTCTCAAACTGCATAAAACCCAATACACTAGACACTACAGTACTGTGAGCTCTTTAACAGGGAGTACAGACTGAGAGGAACTCTGGGTTTGCTTTTAATGAATATATAAAGGAACCATGGTACAGCACTCATGCTTCAATGCCATGCTGTTCCAAACTGTGCTAATAAGAAGAACATGTTCCTTATTGTTCCTGAGAGAAAATGTGTTCATGCCTCACTTCTCACATCTCTGATGCAGGTTTTAAACCTTTAGCACCAACACATGCTCATTACTCTAAAATAAGGAACCATAACATAATTCATCAGAATCCATTTCCATCTCGTCTCCTAACCACGTGTCTCAAAATTCTTTTAAAACATCACTCACATCTTTTTCTGATCAACATGAATGTGTCATTTTAAACCATTACAGTAATCTTTAAAGAAGAATCAAACCAAGAAACTATAACTATAATGACTCAGGAATATCCCAATATGTTTACCCACATACCCTGAGCCCGCCTTCCTAATGAGCTGGGGTGTAATGTGAAGAACAGAATGTCCCCATCAGTGTGTGTGTGTGTGTGTGCACGCGTGTGTGATATTAAAGTCTTGCTATGGTTTTAGGTGTGGTTCTGTGTTTTAGGAGAACCATGCAGGGGCAGGTGCTTGGTGTTATGGATTAGTGTTCCTGGTATTTGATGGTCAAGGTGGTCTGTAAACAGGCTGTATAACTCTGAGGCTTTTCAGATACTGGATCTGTACTGGAACACTAAAGAGCGGTCACTTGACATTTATTTGTGTAATTAGAGCAGACTGGCTTACATTTTTATATATATATTTTTGCTCATGCAAACCCACTGGAACACAAACAATATCAAATAAATCTATTCTGGTCTATTATTACTGCAGTTAATATGCCATTTAAATGGTAAAAAAGAAAAAAGTTTGGAGGTTGCCACGTTCAGATTCAGATTCAGTCTGCATACAGATCTCTGGGATGATGAGCTTCAGAGCAGGAATGGGATCTGTGGTAGCTCAACGGTTAAGATGTTGGACTAGTGATCGGAAGGTCATGAGTTCAAATCCCAGCACTGCCAAGCTGCCACTGCTGGGCCCTTGAGCAAGGTCCTTAACCTTCACTGCTCACTTGTATAAAATAAGATGTAAGTCGCTCTGGATAAGGGCATCTGCCAAATAACATAAACATAAATGTAAATGAATGAAAGAAGTGTCTATCCATGAAGATTCAATGTTTTATGAACTATCAGCTTCTGCACTTGAACATTCAGTTATCTCCACACCTGATCTCTCTGCTGCACAAAACTGACAACCATCAGTTATGAAGAAACAACAATAAGATTCTTCCAGTTACAGGAGCGAAGTGATGCTAGTTCATATTAAATGATATACACATTATTTAATACAACAGTGATTTCCTTTAAAGCTGTCTGTCCCTCTATATAACTTGCTATAGAACTCTCCAATCCTTTCAGTCTCATCCTTCTCATGCTGCAGGGTTTCATGCCAACTGAGCAGGAGCCATACCTGATTCCACTTGTTTAATCAGTTCATCTTGATCCCTAATCAGCTATGAAGTGTGCCTCCTATTTAGCTGGAAACAGGACCTGCAGCCACACCGGTGTTTTGAGAATAAGATTGAAGCGCCGTACTTTAGAGAAAAGAATGTTCCCAAATTAGCACTAAACAGAAGCACAAGAGTCTCAGAAGTGCTTGTGTACAATGTGAATTTGTTTAAATATGACTAGAAGCACAAGGTTCAGCCTGAAAACAGAGGAGATTTTATGCTCCGGACATGAACAAGATTCCAAAGCAACGAGCTATGTTATGCTATCCTATATTAATCAGTCAGTTTGTTAGATGGAGACTGAGAAGGTCAGATGCCTCTCTAACCGTTAAAAGCACACATTCCCAGCCTTGCTCCTGGATTGTTTGTAGTATTTTCCTGCTCTAACACACCTGATTCAGCTCAGGAAGCACTGTCAGATGTCAACAACCAGAACAACAATCAGATGTGAAATGCATTTTGTCAAAATTATAAATACATATTTTTACATTTAAACACAAAATTTTGTCATTAAGTCTCAATAAGCAAAACACAAGCAATGATTCTCAACACTGAATTACCACATATGCAAATAATCACAGCTAATTTGTTCATCTAACAACCAGACCTAAATCATCAGCGCTGCACTGTCTGGTCTTGTCTTGTCATTTACATTTATGTCATTTGGGAGACAAATGACAAATTACACCTTATCCAGAGCGACTTACATACATCCTATTTTATACAAGTGAGCAGTGAAGGTTAAGGGCCTTGCTCAAGGGCCCAGCAGTGGCAGCTTGGCAGTGCTGGGATTTGAACTCACAACCTTTCGATCACTAGTCCAACGTCTTAACCACTGAGCTACCACAGACCCTGCACTGTCTGTTGTCTTCTGTTTCACATGTGCACTTTTGTTCTTCTGTGTTGTCCTATAATGCAGTACCTTGGTCCTGGAGGAGCTTTGTCTCGTTTCACTGTGTACTGTATCATCGGTTGAAATGACAATAAAAGCCACTTGACATGACTATATATAAATGGTCATCAGTTGCTTGGTGTAAGAGAACATGGCACAAGAAAGAGTGAGATGAAGGCAAGAAAGAGGAAAAGGTGTCCATATGTGTGGCGATAGAGGTGGGAGACCTAGGTGTGCATTTATGTTGAATGAGATCCAAGCAACATTGGTGGACCTTGTGATGTACCCTCTGAGCATGGTCTAACATAACCTCAGTAGATCCTCTGTTGCATCAGTCATAAAAACTAACAGGAATGAGTAAAGGTAAGATATAAATTACATTTTCCTTAGCCATCATTCATGACACTGTTTTGTTCATCAAGAAAACAGTCACTGAAAACCGTTACTATGCATTCATCTACAGAGTGGAGCGAAGACCTCCAACAAGTGGCGGAGGAAAACTTTTCACTGAAGAACAGGAAAGAGCTATTGTTGTGTTGGTGATTGCAAACAGTGCTATACATCTACAGGAAATACAGTTACACATCCTTGAAGACAATGACATATTTCCCATAATACACAGTGTGAGCATATGAGTTGCTGATGATGGTAATATATCTGTATTTTTTTTTTCACAGTTTCATGTCAACCAATAATCATCTGAACAAATGTGTGTCATTGAGGAATTGTCTGTCTTTCTGAGTAAAGGTTATTTTCTATATGCAAGACTTATTTGAAACTGAAGATTCGTATTCGCATTGGGATTATGTATGACCAGGTAAATATTTGGGCTTTTCAGAGAACAAGATCTGATCGCCAAAGTTAGAGGAAGAGACAAGACCAACGTTTGAAGCGGTTCTTCAGCCTCTCTCACCGAGTGAAAAGGCAGAGCTATCGGGTGACTGTCGCGAGGACTTTCACCTGAAGTGCCAAGCCTCAAATAGATCGTAGAACAAATGAACCTAGGAACTGACCATTTCATTTTGATGGATTTATGTTCAACTTTGATTGCCATTGAAATGGCAAGCTGTTTTAGTGCATTTATTTGCTTTAAAAATCCATTTCAATGTTTTGAGCATCTCAGGGTATTTTTCTCATGATATGTATTATTTTGCAAACTGAAACTGTGTTGTGTGGTTTGTGTTAATTGTTTTGAGAATGTGAGCTATGTTTCAGGAATTGTGCTGCACCAATTGAAAAAAATTGTAATATTATCTTTATTCGTGGCTCATGAAAATAGTGACCAAGAACCCCAGTCTTTGCAAAATCATTATCGCTTGAAAAGTCATTTGGTGTAAAGGCTGGTATAACTAACTAATGACACATCGGCTTCAGATGTGAGATGATAGTGTTTAGTGGTTTAAAAGTCCTTTCAAAGTCTTGTAGTTGGACTTGGAGCTGTAAGGAGACTGCAAAACCTACTACACCATCCACTACACCAACTATACCACCCACTACACCATCAACTACAACACCGCACTGCCCAATCATCATCCTTACTTTATTCATTCCTGATCTTCACCATCAACCATTGGGCTGCTTTACTCCTCTGCTAGATTCCTGTTATTTTTGGACTTTCTGTTTGCATCACAGAAATAACGCTAGCAACACTTGCGGCAATATGAACACAAATTCCTGATATGATGCTTAACACTAACCATTAGAGGTTTTCCAGGATGGAGTGTGGATTTTGAGCGTTCAGAATTCCTGCATTTTGGCATCCTTGTAGATGGAAACGATCAGAAATTCCATGTCTTCTGTGTTTTTCTTTTTAAACCATGAATGATTGTTCATAAATGGTTGTTCAAGCACCCTTTCCAGTCAGTGCACTGAGGCAGGTTTGTGTGTCTGCAGGATTTCACTCTATTTTTATCCGTTCTTCATGATTTGAATTTTATCTGCAGGACCTTCACCCAGATTCAATCCCAACATCTTCTCACACACAGAAGGACTCGTTACTGCAGAGGCTTGGTGGTGTGAGGTTTGCAGCCCTCCAGCTGAGAGTCATTGCGATGCTGGTGGGTTTGTGTGGATCTCCTGGAGAGCTATTTTTCTGCTCACACTATTCCCACTCAGTACTCATCATGATGTCTGAGCTGTCCAACCATTTCTTTCTTGTTTTTTTTAATGTCTGACTGAACTAATCATCACGTGCCAGAATTAGATGTCTTAATTAGATATTTCTGGCTGTATTGTGTATCAGGCTTTCAGCAGCAGCTAACTTACTAGCTAGCACTTGCTAAAATGACAGTGTTGATTAGTAACTGTGTATTTCCTTACCAAAAATATAAATTCTTCAAACATGCTAAGAGGTTTACAGAAAGCTGACTTTTTAAATGGGTTTGATCCTGAGCTCAGGTGTCCCTCTGGGTTTCTTCCAGGTTCTCCAGTTTCCTCCCTCCTCCAAAAAAACCTGCCAGAATGTGGATTGGCTAAGACCTGTGTACAAGCATGTGTGAGCATGTGTGAGAGGAAGTGAGTGAGCGAGCACATGTAAGCACGAGTGAGTGTGACAGAGTGTGTGAGCTAACTTGTGAGCGTGATTGAGCGTGCGTATTTGTGTGAAAGTCTGTATGAATGTATGTGTGAATGTGTATGAGTGAGCATGTGCATGAGCGTGAGCAACATGAATGAGCGTGTGTAGCAGTGTGTGCATGAGCATGTGTATGAGCGCATGCATGTTTGAGTGTATATAAGTGTATGAACATGTGTATGAGTGTGTATGACTGGTGTGTATTAGTGTGTGTTGGTGCACTGTCGTGTACTGGTGTCCCAGGGTGAATTCCAGACTCACTCCCTGTCCCTAGAACAGACTCCGGATCCACAGCCTCCTGGACCAGGATAAAGCGCTTACTAAAAGTAAGTCAGAGAGAATGTTGAGCACCCTCTTCTGTCTGCAGGGTGAATTCAATGGCACAATCTCCACCATCATTAACACCATTTCCACCATCAACACCAACATCAACACCATCTCCACCAACGACACCATCAACACCAACACTGTCACCACCAACACCATCAACAGTCACCACCTACAACACCATCTCCATCATCACCACCAACACCGTCTCCACCACCAACATCGACACCATCTCCACCAACGACACCATCACCACCAAAACTGTCACCACCATCAACACCAACACCACCAACACCATCAACAACACCATCTCCATCATCACCACCAACATCGACACCATCTCCACCAACAACACCATCACCACCACCAACAAAACCATGACCACCATCATCACGGTCTCCACCACCAACACTATCACCATCATTAATTAATTTGTATTGTATACAAGAACACTTTAATTTTTTTAATTATTACATATTTTTTGTTTGTTTGTTCAGCGTTTAATGTGTAGTGTGTTGTCTTCTGTATAAACACCACCAAGGTAAAAATTCCTTGTTCTTTTACATCTGGGTGTAAAGCTAGTAAAGCTAATTACTGGACCAGAAGAATCTGAACATAAACCCAAAAGTACATAAAATGGAGTGCATAGTAATATTCCCAATCTGAACTTTCCTGCATAATGTTTGAAATTGTGTTTCAAGTTCAAGTGGCTTTTATTGTCATTTCAACCATATACATGTAATACAGTGTACAGTGAAACGAGACAGCGTTT
>JAQQZU010023855.1:0-13365 GCA_030068025.1 Parauchenoglanis punctatus | reverse complement strand
ATATATCAGGTTGGGTTAGGTTAGATTCACTTTCTTTTTCCTACAAGACATTTCTGTTGTATAGATTGTGTCTCTCACATGTTTGTGTATATATATTATCATTTTGAATCTGATAATACCTCATACATTTACATTGTGCACCATGTAGGAAACTGAATTGTATAAATACACTAGATTAGAGGCACACACCACCCTGTGTAAGTTTTGTTTTGGTAGTTAGTCAGTGTAGCTAGTGAGAATTTGCTTTGGTTTGGTTTTCTGTCTCGCTAGCTAAAAAGCACTAAAAACTAAGATAGGGTAGGGATGTTTTGTTTTACTGAGTTCTTTTGTTTGGTGTGGCCATTTGAACCCAACCTGTTTGCTTCTTGTAGATATATTTGTTGTGTATATTTATATGTGTTTGGTTGTGCACCATTTCCATATTTCCATGTTTAAAGGTACCCACATACCTCTAGACATAACAGTGAGCTACAAATAAATAATAATTTATATCATTTTGAATAATCCTCCACCAGCCTCACTTCCTCTGTAGGCCACTCTCCTTCTCCTGTCATTGGCTGTCTGGGCTGGAACTTCCTCTCCTGCAGGTTATACAGCATTGATCACTGTCAGGGCCACAAGGTCATCAGACAAAACCTATAAAAATCCAGTGTTAATTTCACACTCAGTGTTGATTTCTAGCAACGTCCATGAAAAATACAAACTCAGCAGCTGTTGAGCCATCTGAAAGCAGCTGTAAATCAGCATGTCCTCCAAAAGCACTTAGACTGGGGTCAGATAAAAAGCGTAATTTATCAGTGAATGAAATTTGAATACATTTTTACCTCTTTAAATGCCATTGTGGTGTAGATGATAGATGTCATGGACAGGAAATTCAAAACACATTTATGCACTTTTGCTAATGAAAGAACATTTCCATATTTTCCTTTCTGTGGTGCGTTTATGCTGATCAGAATGACTTTGACTTATTGGAATTTCTGCCACTCCTTGTTTTCCATAGTCCAACTATGACTTGTATTCGGTTACTCAAAGCAATTCTTTCACATACTGTATGTGTCAGTAAGAACAGAGTGATACTTTGATTTCACATGTTTCAGGGTTGAAAAAACTGATTTACTGGTAAGATGACTCAAACATAGATATTAGCTTCAGGGCAGCTTGTTTTACATTGGGATACCACTGCATTAAGACAATCTTCCAAAATGTAAGGTTCCCTCCTTCAGAACAGGCTTGAGTCTCTCGTCTTTACAAAGTTCAGTTCGGTCATCGTCATTTGAGATCTAACTTAATGAGTGACAAGTAAGGCTTTCAAAAAGAATGATTCAGCAGCAAATGTGTTAACAAGCAATGTAATTTGTGGCCTTTCAGTTGTAGGTTATGGAATCTGTTCATTTTCAAGAAGTGTTTAAGACAGTAGGATAATTCATTAGTTTAGCCTTTTTAAGATGAGTAGCTTTGAATAGCTTGAGTTTGTTGACAAATGCAAATTGGCATCAGGTTTTCTTAAACATTCACTACATAATGGAGTTTTTTTGTCTATTTCTCACAAAATACATGTAAAAAATAAACAATAAACCATGTTTATTCTATTGATGTGCAGAACAAAGCTTTTGTTACAGTAACATATTTAAAACAAAAATGATTCTGAGCAGTAAAGCATTTAATACTCAGCTCTATACTAACATCTGCTGGACAATAAACATTCATGCACTACCTGGTGTCCACCTCGTGTCAGTTGAGAGCATCGTTGAGACGCTTGCGCATTACTACACCCGGGACGGAGCTTGGATCAGACCTTTAGTGGTGCTCAGTCCTAACGAGTATACCATGCAAACATGCAAAGCTGGTTTTCATTACGGTGGATGATTTATTACTGTTACTTTCCCAAAAACACCACCAACGGTGTTCTCTAAAACTAGCAAACCAAGAAATAACAAAGCAAGTGGAGTTTACAATGGATATAAAGGTGCTCTGATCTATGAACCAAACTGATTCTTTATCTGCCTAGGACCTGTGTCCTTCCAAATATCACTCTGGTCTACTGGTCTGGTCTCTCCATGGACTCTTCCTGTTCCTCTTTGTATTGTAAATTTAAACAAGTAGCCCATCTAAATAACTAGATGTATGGATTTTTAAGGAGGCTGTAATGTTTAGAATCAAGTACATTGATATTTTTTCTTGTCTTCCAAACAGTTTAGCTAATCACTAGTCTTACCTTTAGGTGCTCTATTTGTGAGTCTACATTGAGATGGGTGATAAGGATGCAAGAATGGAAAAATATTATTTTGGGGTGTTCTGCATTAATGTGGCCAAACTGTAGTACTTTATAGCCATTATAACTGTCTTGAGTTCACGGTATAGTATTTTGAGTATTTCAGAAACTGCTGATTTCCTGGGATTTTCACACACAACAGTCTTTAGAGTTTCCAAAGAAAGGTATGAAAAACAAAAAAACACTGAGTGAGCGACAGTTCTGTGGGTGGAAACACCTTGGTGATAAGAGAGATCAGAGAAATATGACAATAAGATGCCAGGAAGGGTATAGTAACTTAGAAAAGCATCTCAGCATACACAAAACATCAAACCTTGATGTGCAACAGAAAAGACCACATCAGGCTCCAAGAATGTCAACCAAGAATAACTGGATAGTGGAAGAGGAAGACTGGAAAAAGCCTGGATGATTTTTTTTTTTTTTAATCTTCAACTGTCCCGTTTGGGTGAAGTCTGTGCCCATGACAGACTAAGTTTCCCATTCTTGGCTGACTGGAGTGGTTGATGAGGTGATTAATAGTTTTGGACACAACAGTGGAGTTGCAGTTTTCCTGGTATATTGCTCACAGTCTAAGCTGTTTCTTGGAATGGTAGTGTACTGATATAACTAGCAAACTGTGAGTGATTAACTTTATGATTGACTGTATGACTTTAGTGAAGGTTAGCCTGTCACTCCTTTTTAAATGCTTGACTGACAGAATGGGCAGAACATTAAGAGTACTTCTCCATTCACATAGATGGGTAATTTACTGCAGGTGTCAGAGCTAGATGACAATCATGGAGTGCAAGCTACCAAATGGTAGTCGGCCAGTTATGAGTCAAAACTCTGAAATCTTTTTGAACACACTAAAATGAATGATATAAATAAAATAAAATGAATGAATGACAAAGTCAGCACTGCTCTAGAAATGTTCTGAAAACTTTCTAACACAATGTTCCCTTGTTGTGTTTTTACGATCACTGACATAAGACATTTACCAACAGTTTCTTTTAGGTAGTATTATGCATTATGTAACCACAAACTAATATTCCTGTAAAGTTCTTATAAGAAGTTCGTCAAAGATTGCCTGTAGGTTTTATTTTGGTATACCGAGCAACTGATACAATGTTCACATTATATTTTGGCAGTGAGCGGTGAGTAAAACTCCTTCAAACATATATTTAACATCAATGCCAAAAATCTTCAGTCCCCGCCCCACCAAAAAAACCCAAATTACGCACATGTAGAATGAAAACCTGACGTGAGGTGCGAGAGAGACAAAGTTTGGTAGCACTTTATAACAAGAGTACAAACCATATACTTTATGTAATGCTTAACTAATTCATACATTAATTGATATGCCACCAAATAAACTTGATTCCATGTAACGGTAGCCAGCAGGTACAGTGCTGTGCATTGAGTAATCCTCACTCCCCAACACCTTAACAGACGTGCTCATTGGTATGGCATTCAGAGTGCATACTCAGCTATAGTGACAGCACTCTGCCACACAGCCCTCCCCTTCAGGAAGCATGCCCACGCCCTTCACGCACACAGGCGCCCCTTACCACATCCCCCAACCATACTTCCATCCCAGGTTGACCCATACACTAGTGCTTCAATCACCACTGGGGTCCCTAACACAGGGATCATCCTAGGGGGTTCCTTATACACTTCACATAGGGCAAGGGTCCATCTCTGCGGAGCCGCCATGTTGCGCAGCTACAATAGCTCAGAATGGAGAAACCTCTAGAGAACATCTTCCACGTTTCGTGTTTTCACAAGCAGCAGCGTGAATCTGGAAGGAAGCACCAGAAGGACGACAAAGAAGAAAGGAAGACAAGGAAGAAGAAAGAAGAGGAATCAGTGTTTGCTGGTGCTGGATAACAAGTTTGAGAACCCAAATTCTGAAAAATATAGGATCATAATTATTATTTATAACAGAAAAACAAGGAAGTGTGAATGTAAGTACTTGGAAGTACACTACAGGCATGTGACGGCCACCATACATTCGAATATACGATTGGTAAGGGCGGGGCATTCAAGTGGTTGAATCCTATATAGTGGACCTTTAAATAAGAAATAGGTTAAGCCAAATACAAAATAATATTTTCACCAAGATGTTGGAAATTAAATAAAAGAGGTTTATTTTTACACATATGTTGGCTTTTTTAATTTGTAGGCCAATACATAAAACCAATTTTAAGACTCAAGCTTACATTACAATACACATAAGGTCTTTTGATCCTTGCATACTTAATGTAATTGATTTTTTATTTATTTTAACTGTATCATCGTTTGACCAAGGATCTATTAATATCTGCCACACGCCCTCCTGCTTTACTGAGGCTATTTTGAGTACGGGAATGCTGGACTGCCCCACACTGCCTACTCATTTTGGTGATAAGGGGAAGGCATGAAACAGGACAAGCTGTTTCATACTGTGCACTATAAACTTATTCTGTTTCTCTGTTATAGAGAATTAAATAATTCTGTATAATTGGTTGAGTTTTAATAAGGTTATATTGTAACTACATTTTAAAGTGATGTGATATTTCCATTATCCTGGTGGGTTTATGAGGCTCTTGATTTGGGATTAGAAACAGGTCTAGTTCTTTCTTCACATTGATTGATGAGGATGCACTCCAAAGGTAAGGGCTGGCTTGAAAAGTTTTTAATAACACAGAAGTTGTTTTAAAGAAATATAGAAAGATTTATGAAGTGATTAGTCCTGCAGGAATAACCAGGAAAGTGGTTCTGTTGGTTACTTGGATAAGATGATGGCTTCAGAGTGTCTATGATGTAAGCATCATGTGAAATAACAGTTTATCAAGATTGAAATAAATGTGCTAAAATGTTAACATCTTTATGAAAAGCTATAGCATGCGCAGAATGTTTTCTTTATGCTTTTGATTTCCAAAAGTGTTACAACGCAAATATCACTTTGTACACTCATGTATCATTAAAAATATTCAAATTGTATGTTACTTCAAGCATTGATGAATATATCCTCTTTCATCCAATATGTCACTGTGTCTAGATTTCAGTTGTACCCGAAGTAGTTGGTGAATCAAATTAACACAAGACATTTATTTAAAATCATATTTACATGTTTTTCACAGGGCACGTCAGAACGTTACAGTATTATCATCTTAGAAAGAAGAAGTTAAATCTAGAACCTCAAGAGTTCTTTGGTATGTTCCTCTCGGGAAACCGTTGAAGGTTTTCTTTATCTGAGGGTTCCAAGTTACAAAGCAAAGAACGCTTGAGGAACTTTTTTTCCTGAGAATGTATAGTATGCTTGATTATAAATATTTTCATATCATATTCACAACCTTTCCATAGGGCTCTGTTATGAGGGTGAAATGGTCTAATGTGTAATGTGTGAGTCGTGGTGTGGGAAAACCCCTCACATAGTGACATATTGACATTTTCTACTATATATAGTTCTGAAAACTGCAGACTTTACTGAACTAAAACATGCTTCTTTGTTGCATGTTCCTCAGTCGGAAGTAAAGTTGTAGCATTTTTGAACCTAGTTGCTCCTAAAAGTGAAAATGGAGAAAATTGCTTTTAATGATTCCATTCAAATTTTATTGAAAGACCCCAACTCACTGACTGTCTAAAAGAAACTATCATTTATTTGTTTAATTTGCATTTCATTTTATATTTAATTAATAACATATCCATCCATCTATCCATCAATCCATTATCTATACTGCTTATCCGTCAGCGGCGCAGGTAAGCTAGATCCAATCCTAGCTGACTTTGGGTGAGAGGCTGTGCTGAGTTTGCATGTTCTCTCTATACCTGCATTGGTTTCCACTCTGGTTTCCTCCCACCGCCCAAAGACATAGGTCAACTGGCTCCGCTAAATTGCCCATTGGTGTGAATGTGAGTGTGAATGGTTGTTTGTCTCTGTGTTAGCCGTTCAGTTGATTGGCGACCTACCCAGGGTGTACCACACCTCTTGCCCAAAGTCAGCTGGGATCAGCTCCAGTTTCCCTGTGACCCGTAACAGAGAAGTGGTATAGATAATGGATTTATGGATCTTTATGTTTTAGATTGTCAGGAGATGCCACAGCCATCCATGAAATCCAAGAGAGTAAATTTGCCATGTTGTCTGGTTGAGAAGAATAGCATTACTCTCTCCACTTGATTGACTTGATTAAAGTTACACTAGCCAGTCCTAGATGTCTCTAAGATCATGCATGCAGAAGAGGGCAGTTAGCACTTTCCACTAAGCTCAGCTGCCCTGTAATGTAGCATAGGCAACAATTAAAAAAAATGTTTCACAGGAAACATGTGTTAACTTACATCCTCCCTGGTTGGTAGCAGTCATGTATTCGGGTAGAGTTAGTTAGTGAGTGGTAATTGGTCAATGATGAAACTAATATAAAATGGAGTAAAAAAACAACAATTTTATCCAAATTTTCATAACTTTTGGCTGAAGCAACATCTGATGCGTTTTCCCAGGCTGCCACACATATCTTTCTTTTTGGGGTCTCTGGTTAGACAGTTTACAGTACGAGTGCATACTTTAACGTTTGTTCTCTGAGCAGGAATATCGGTCAGATCTCCTCCATCTCCTTCAGCATTTGTACCTATCAGTGACAAAGACATGACTGAGATTGAACTGTACTCTGTGGACTCCATCAGTGACCTGCACCGCACACACCTTGAACAACACAGTAAAGGTATCAGTGTATCTTGGTGTTAGTCTGTGATTATAAAACAACGAAAACTGATCTCAACTTTCTTGGTGACACACAATAATCTTGTGGGTGTGTTTCTGTATTTTATTAACCATCAAAGGCACTTATGTCTCTGTCAGGAGTCCGACCTCCACGTCCACGACCCCCATCCATCAATGGGAACATTCAGATGATTGACAGGCCAGCCGTCTGTCCAACAGGATATGGAATGAGAAGATCCCAGTTGAGTCAACTCAATGATACGTGGACTTTCTCTAAGTGGCGCTACTCTTTGACATGTGTGGCTGTAATGCTGATCCTCGTCACGGTCATCCTCATCTTTAGCTTCTCAGGTGATGGAATATCATTTTATAAATATTTTTTTCTTGTTTTCATTTCAATGTTAAACAATCCATTCAGTTTTACTGTAAAGTGTCGAACTGTATAATACCTGTTTTACAGTCTGGATCTGTGTGTGTTACTCCTCTAGTCCAGCAGAGCAGAAGTCTACACAGGATAGCTGAGGCACTGAGGCAAAGGCAAGAAACAACAGAAGAATTATCCATCATCTTTCAGGAGCTCCAGGCTCTGCGCAGAAACCTGACGGCACTGAAGATCCAACACTGACCACCCACCAACCTCATACACAGATATCTTAAAAATAAATAATGTATAAGCTTGATGATCCTGTGTATGTAAAGAAGTGTACTGGGGTCAGTCCAAAAGAATGTCAGGATCAAGATTCTGTCAACATGGGAGCTCAAAAGCATGTTGTATATATTGCAGACACTCCATAAGGAGTGAATGACTATAAAACAATCTTAATGATGCAGGAGTGATGTAGTAAAGTGTAGTGTATGTTTCTTAGGGTGCATCAAATGCCCCAACATTGTACAAAGTCGGTCTTCTTTTGTCTTTCTGTTCTTTGGGTGCAGAAACACTTCAAAAAACAACGTTTGCCAAAAAAAATTTCCTGGTGCTAAGGGAGGAACCATTCTTCAAAAGTGCTAATTTGTACAGCAAACAAGACAACATGTCCTTATCCATGTTAATGGATGTCCATGTTAATGAATAAACCTGAAAGTATCACACATTTCTTAGCCAACAAAGACACCACATTAGTGATCTGCAGTGAACCAGTGGAAGGCCCGGTGGAGTTCATCACCTGTCTTACACAATGATCAGTCACCTCTTTAGTCCGGTCCCAGATGGCAAAGTTTGTGGTTATAAATAATGCAGTTGAATGTGGGGTGACATTAGCTCATGACAAACTGGGTTCTGCTGTAATTGAAAAAGGAACCAAATAATCACTCAGGTATTAAAAAAAGACCATGCCTCTGTACCGAACTGAGACTGCCACAAAAACATAAATAACTGATGATGACATTGAAGTATGCAGACTCTCTGTAACTGACCTTCTGCACACAGCTGCAGCTGCTGTATAATGTCGTGTATCAGTGTTTTCATATCGGAATCATAATTGTGAAACAAAAATACGTGTACTCACATGATACATATCTTGAAAAAAATCTATGTAACCACAAGATTTATATTTTTACCTCAATGTAATGACATTTTGGTTAACAATGGATAAAATGCTGTTTGGGTGCTTAAATATGTCTCTCTGTTGCCACCCCTAAAGCTTTTTCAATATCTCTGAAACGTGAAACTCTTGAAAAAAAAAAGGGGGGGGGCATCAGATACACCCTAATGATTGTCTATGTGTTACAAATTTCCAGTAAGAATCCAGTCCAGTAGACTTTATAAGCACTTGGTGTAGGTAGCTTGCAAACTAAGATTTGATTAAGTGTACTACAGCTACATTTTGAACTTGAACACATTAGGTCATTTAAATAGCTTCATATCATGTATATTAAACAATGCTGGATTTGTTCAACTTACTGTTTTAGTATATCATCAATTGCATGGCAGCGGAGTTAGGAGCTCGTTACAGACGAAGCTCAGTACGTGTACAGGAAATTACTACAACTGATGAACAATTGCTCCACATGCAGTGTTAAAGGAACTGTATAGACACATTTGTTTCTAGAGTTACAAACAATGCATATGCAACCTCAAAAATGCAGAACAGTGGTTCTTGATGTCCAATTCTGTATCTCAGTGTTCTTCTAGCTAATGATACACTGACCCAAGATGTATAAGCATTTGTACCTTAAAATCCATTTCTGATGAGTGTGAAATATCTAAGTAAAAGAATATATACAGTATAAGGGGAAAAATAAGTGGAAACTGAGCAAATGAATTTTATAAATGTCTGATATAAAGGACCATCTAACTGCTCTGCAACTTACCATACCTACAGTATATATGTGTGAATATGATTTTTGTTTCCATTATGTTATCAGATGTGCCAGTGGCTATGATTATGGACTCTAGCAAAAGTAGTGTGTGATTATGAGACCATCCAAATTTATGGGCACTTGCAGAACGAGTACTGTTTAAGATAGTACTGTTTAAGTTAAAAAAAAAAAAAAAAAAAAAGACTCCAGAACAGCATACTTGCTTAGAGAGAGTCGATAAAAAATGTGATGCATAAGGAGTATGTGTTGTTTTGTTCAGAAATAGGTGTGTTTTGCATAAATAATAATAAAAAAAAGTGATAAAAGACTGCTTCATGCTAGAATCGATTTATTACACATAATACAGCTTGCAAAACATTCAAGTGGTGTTAGCACTGGCTTCACTTCACATCCATGATGTTCTCCTCACACTGCTCTCCACTCCACCCTTCATAGCACACACATTTGAATTTTGACTTTAGGTCAAGGACCTTAGGTTCACTCATAGTGTCGAGCTGAGCAATCATGTGACCGGAATGAGGGTTGCGTCTCACGCAGTGACCGTTAGCACTGCACACACTCTTGCTGCAATGTTCGACACCCCGATTCAGAGCATCTAGGTACACACCCAACACCGAGCGTATGTAGTCCCGGAGAAGAACACACTGGTGCTAGTGTGAGAGGGAAATGAGCGGTTGTAATGACAGTAAAATCAAATCTGAGCAGTGTATAATACAGCACATATTCACCCAATTTGATATTCCATAAAATGTAAATGCACAGATAATTACTCTTCATACACAAGAACATATTTTCATAACTATTATCAACAGTAGAATATATACACATGCTGACCTTGGACTTGGCAAACCCCAGTTCACCCCACAACACCACACCAGCAGCACCTAAAGAAGCAATCTCACCAAGTGTGTTCTCCAGATCAGTCTGCAATAAGACAGAACAAATACGCAGAATAATTGAATGATTTCTGAAATGCCTGATCCACCTGTGTGTAACAAGGGGACTAATTTGGAAGCTTATGGGAAGTCAAGAAAAGGTTAAAATATTCTTTACATAATTATTAGCTATAATTCAGGAGTACCAACCAATCACAAGAAAACTAAAGCATGTACTCTGCTAGTGTAACATGTTTTAAACCAACAGTATTGTGTGAAATAAATCACCATTACTGAATGTGTGCAAATGGGAGAACTCAGTCTTTAAAGCTAGGTAATAACTAAGTCATTCATTATAAGTCACTCATTGTTAGCAGTTGTTTCTTGGTTTGCGCTGAACTGAACATAGTGCTGAGCTGCTGTAAAATAATTGGGCACAGGAATCCAATCTAAGCTGGTGATAAAATTGACTACTTCTAGTGACAAAATCAAGAATGATCCATAAGCAACACTTTCTGAGATCTAAAGGCAGAGTGAACTTTGCTAGACACTAGTTAATCAGCCACACCTTTGAACCTGCGGGTTCTTTTACTGAGGGACTTACTTTTACTTCCAATGCTTAAACTGATTCAAACATGGATACTGTGATTTAGAATTAATAAAAAACAAAAAAGCTCTTATTTAAAAAATAAAAATAAAACAGCAACACAAACAATTGCTGTTTTTTTTTATTTTGCCAGTTTTGTCCTGTGCCTGTTTTTAGGGAGTGGATTTAAAGGGAACACTAATATGAGGGTGTATCTAATAAATGTGAAAGGGCATTCGGATGGTTGAATACCACATAGTGGACCTTTAATATCTCTGAGAAGTTTAATGAAATAGCAGCACTTCATAAACTACAAAAACAGTGTGTATTTGCGAGTATACCTGGTTTAAGAAGTGCAGAGTTTTCCTAAAGGCCACTCTAGCATAAGGTAGAACAGGAATTCTGCGAGCGTCACGTCCGTGCTGCGATGCCACTCGGAATGCCTCGAGTACACGGTGTCTTACCATAAGCCGTGTGTTTGGGTGTCCTGCTAGCCCATGGCGCACATACACACTTGGGTAGAGTGCAGTGGACTGCATCCATAAAAATGCAAGTTTGTCATTTAGTGCCTCTGTTCCAGGTTTGCATTTCCCAGTGTAGCCACTCTCTTTTGCCCTGCAGTCATTATAGCAGCCAGGGTATCCATAAAACCCCCATAAGCCCTTGGGACGAGCCTCAACTCCGAGTCGCAGCGTTTCTTCCATAAATGACCGTGCTGCATTCTCAAACTCAGCCGTTGCCAGTGATATTACTTCCTCCTCAGTCATGTCTGGATGTTTCTTTCGTACCAGTTGCTTAGACAGATCAGTGTAGGCCCGTCGGGTTCCGTAGTTGTGGACCCACAGAGGTTGCCACTTTTCCCAGTCGACCACAGCCAACCCGCTGAAACTGCTCCGCATAAGTAAATCAATCTGCTGCTTCGACATTGCAAGGTGACTTTCCAGATCGCCCTTCTGAGGAATCCCGCCATTCACACTCATGCCCTCACGATTGATGTAGGGATACAAACCAAGTCGGCGTTCGTAAAACAGACTTATGTTCCCACCTCTGAATCGCTGTTCTGCATTGTGTATGATGCCATGCTGCTGCAGGGGCAGCGAAACCCCGAACTTACGCTCGCATTTTGAGGTGGGCATGTTCCACACCACAGAGAAATCCTGCTTCCTGGTGACAGAGATGCTATCTGAAACAGCACCACTGAAAAACAGGGTGATGGTCAGGGGCATGAGGAGGGGGAGCAGCAGAGAGGACCTCCAAAACATGATGACTCCTCCTATAGAACAGACACAGCTCAATCATACGTCTAATTTAAAAATATGCAACACAAGTACATAACCTGATTTGACAAAAATCATGTAGCTGTTTTAGAAACCCAAAAGAAACAAAATCAGACACAAATCAAAATTATTCTTTACTTATAAATAAAAAGAGCTATGCAGGGTAGTATGGTGGCACAGCGGGTAGTATTGCTGCCTCACAGCTTCAGGGTCCTTACTACTGTCTGATCGGAGTTTCTCCATCTTCTCCGGAGTCTCCCATGGTGCAATACTCAAAGAATACACCTATGAGTATATGTATGAGCATATGCATCCTATATATATATATATATATATATATATATATATATATATATATATAGTAAAGTATGAATATGTCTGATGTATGCTGGTTAGGTGAGACAAAAGGTAAAGTTGCATAACGTGTGTATTGTCCATATGTATGGAAAATCATTAGCTAGTCCTGGTTCCATTGAGAATCTGAATTGCTTGTGGAAAACTCAGTATTTTTGCTGTTAAGTATTTCAGTCCTATGGGCTGTTCCAATGTCTTCTGGTAGTGAGTCTCGGCCACTGGGTGAAAACTGAAGAGACCAGTGTATTGTTATACATCACTGTTGATGTGCATAACAAGTACAGCAGAAGTGAGAAAAAGAATAAATCAAAGATGATATCCTGGCTAGTGGAACCAAATGCTTACTCCTCAATCAGCATGGAATCCCACCTCCTTCAAACGCAAGAGTCTTTTACATTATCCAACATGTGTAAATATGAACGCAGAGCGAGCGTGAACTCTGAACGTCTTGCAGGTTTGAAGCCCAAACCACAAATGTTCAGTTGAAACCAGATATTTACATACACTTCAGAAAAAAAAACACAAAAACTTTTTTTTCTTTACTGTCAAACATTAAATCAGTGTAAACCTTTTCTGTTTTAGATCAATAAATATGAACATAATTTTTGTTTTTGATAAATGTCAGAATAAAGAGAGAGAGAATTTTATGGAATTTTTTTTATTACTTTCATCATCAAAATTTACACACACTTCCTTAGTATTTGGTAGAATTGCCCGAAACTGTTTCACTTGGGCCAAATGTTTGGGGTATCCTTCAACAAGCTTTCTACAATAGTTTGCTGGAATTTTGCCCACTCCTCTTGACTGGTGTAACTGGGTCAGGATTGTAGGCCTTCTTGCTCGCACTCACCTTTTCAGTGCCGCTCACAAGTTTTCTATGGGATTGAGCTCAGGGCTTTGTGATGGCCACTCCAATACCTTGACTTTGTCGTCCTTAAGCCACTTTGTAACTAATTTGGAGGTATGCTTGGGGTCATTGTCCATTTGGAAGACCCATTTGCGCCCAA
>JAQQZU010023854.1:0-13366 GCA_030068025.1 Parauchenoglanis punctatus | reverse complement strand
AGAGCATCTGCACACACAGTGAGGTGAAGAGTTTTGGAGGACGGCCTGGTGTCAAGAAGGGCAGCAATGAAGCCACTTCCGTCCTAGAAAGATATGAGGACAGACTGATATTCTGCTAAAGGTACAGGGATTGGTCTGCTGAGGACTGGGGTAAAGTCATTCTCTCTGACGAATCCCCTTTCCGATTGTTTGGGGCATCCGGAAAAAAGATTGTCCGGAGAAGAAAAGGTGAGCTACCCTCAGTCCTGTGTCACGCCAACAGTGAAGCATCCTGAGCCCAGTCATGTGTGGGGTTGCTTCTCAGCCAAGGGGGTCGACTCACTCACAACTCTGCCTAAGAACACGGCTACGAATAAAGAATGGTACCAGAACATCCTCCGAGAGCAACTTCTCCCAACCGTCCAAGAACAGTTTGGTGAGGAACAATGCCTTTTCCAGCATGATGGCGCACCGTGCCATGAGGCAAAAGTGATAACTAAGTGGCTCGGCGAACAAAACATCGACATTTTGGGTCCATGGCCAGGAAACTTCAGACCTTAATCCCACTGAGAACTTGTGGTCAATCCTCAGGAGGCAGGTGGACAAACAAAACCCTAGCCAATGTAGAAATAAGATGACTCGGTTGGGAATGTATCCAGACGTATAAACCTGGTGCTGTTGCAGAGCTGCACGCTCACATCAGCGTGCCTGTTTGCCTTGGCGGAGCTCTGTGCTCCGAGTACGCTTCTAATGTAGAAAGATGTAGCTAGCCGGCTGATGCTAATACACAATCCCACTTTCCTGAACACATGATTGTCATAAACACCGCCCCATTGCCCCGCCTCTCCCCTCATTCTCTTCCCACCCAAATATTCGCCTAACTGTTGTTGATTTTTCAAATTTTGCAGCCAACTGTAAGAAACACAATAAGGAAGGAGTTTCCGCAGGATTCACACCTGGAATCTCAATACAGAGCCCAGTAGGCATGTTTACATCAGACATACTCATGCTTAAACATTAAATTCCCATAATGCTACTGCGTGCTGCTGGGATACGACCTCTGGATAACCGACTAACCAGTTAATGGAAACTTAATATTGTTACATCGCTTGTTTTGATTCGTAAGAGGTCAGAAGAGTGTGTGTGGGTGGGTTGTTAGGTGTGAGTGTGTGTGTGTGTTTGCATGGTGATGAAAGCATGAATGATTTGTGGAGAGAGTGATGACATGTTTTCCAGCTTCAGCGTAAAGGAGAAAGTGAAAGCGAGGATGATTAAATCCTTCCCTAACGACAGGAATTTGTAAGTGGATTCCTATAAGATGAATAAAGATGAGAGATTTGTAAACACCTCCCACACATGCACACACACACGCGCACCCTCCCACACACACACGCGCACCCTCCCACACACACACACACACATGTACACGTGAGTGCTCTGTGCTGGGTTGACGTTTCCTAGATATGTGGTGGTTTTATTACAGTTTGAGACCGCTCCAACATGTGTGTCATACATTTGTGTGTGTTGGTGTGTGTGTGTTGGTGTGTGTGTGTTGGTGTGTGTGTGTGCAGCTCTCTGGAACCTTTTCCATCCCTCTGTGGCAGCTCTTCCTCACGCGCTTTGGCAAAAAGACTGCAGTCTACGTTGGCATCTCGGTGAGTGACGTGCGTGCGTGCGTATGTGCGTGTGTTTTACTGCATATTGACCCCTGTGTGTGTGTGTGTGTGTCTGTTACAGTGGGCGGTTCCCTTTATGATCCTGGTGGTGTGTATTGAGA
Organism: Parauchenoglanis punctatus; assembly: GCA_030068025.1. Classification (NCBI taxonomy): domain Eukaryota; kingdom Metazoa; phylum Chordata; class Actinopteri; order Siluriformes; family Auchenoglanididae; genus Parauchenoglanis; species Parauchenoglanis punctatus. The sequence continues at coordinate 11,610 of JAQQZU010023854.1, read as the reverse complement.
GCACTCTGCTCATAACGTACATCGTTGCTGCAGCAGCCGGTGCCAGTGTGGCCGCAGCTTTCCTCTTACCATGGTGTGTGTGTGTGTGTGTGTGTGTGTGTGTGTGTGTGTGTGTGTGTGTGTGTGTGTGTGTGTGTGTGTGTGTGTGCGCTTGGAGTTTGCTCTATGAAACAACCCAGTACACACACCCCAACAAGTGACATAATGTAGTGTATCTGAAGCATTCATGTTTTCATGGTCCTGTAACTGTAACTCCGCCTCCTCGCCACTTCCAATTTATTTGATTGGCTGGAAGCATGTGACTGACAGGTGACACTGATTTACTGTGCATTAAACTGCAATCAATTTTAAGTAAAAAAAAAAAGAAATCTTAAGGAAGAGGCATGCAAAACTGTAAAACTGTTATGTCATTTCACAAGTTTACAGTAATGAACATCAGTGTCATTTAATTAACTTGCAATTAATTTCAATTAATTATTGTAATTCATTTAAAAATATTTTATTCCAAATCTGAAATCCGCTTCCTTTATGCTGCTTATCGAGTACAGGTGTAGTTCTAAACGCCGTCACTTGTTTGAATAATTCCGCAGTCCATCACTCCGGACCGAATTAAAACTTGCGCTGATGGTTTTCTTTCTCAATTACGTCACTGGCGAGGTTCTGACTACTGAAATGTACAGAAGGATTTTTTATTTTATCAAAATAATTTGGTTTTTGTTTCTAAGCGTGTAATTTTTCTAAGCTTTAATTTCATTCATTACTGAATTATTCATAAACAAATCTGTTTACCAATATTACACATTTAATGACTTCATTATCATTAGATAATTAGCTTTCCTGTAGTGCGTATTAAATTACTTTATTAATGAATATTTTCTTTCTTGCGTGAAATATTCAGTATGCTAGTATTTGAAATTGTGTGTGTCTGTGTGTCTGTGTGTCTGTGTGTGTGTGTGTGTGTGTGTGTGTGTGTGTGGGGGGGGTCATGGTGATCAGGTCGATGTTACCCGATGCAGTGGACGATTATAAAGTACAGAATCCCGACTCTCAGGGACACGAGGCCATCTTCTACTCCTTCTACGTCTTCTTCACCAAGTTCTCCTCCGGAGTCTCACTGGGCGTCTCCACTCTCAGCCTGCAGTCAGTCCACCCATCTCACCCTCCACCTGTCTCTCTGTCTGTCTGTCTTGCTCATGTCCCTGTCTCTCTCTCTCTCTCTCTCTCTCTCTCTATGTCTGTCTCTGTCTGTCTCTCTCTTTATCACTCTCTCTCTGTCTGTCTCTCTCTCTCTTTGTCTCACTCTCTGTACATGTGTGAGATACATTGTGCACTTTAATGACATGTTGGTCATGGTCTCATCCATCTCTCTCGGTCTCGCTCTCTGTCTGTCTCTGCATGTGTGTAGTTTTGCGGGTTATGTGTCGAGGGCGTGTGTTCAGCCCGACTCTGTGAATTTAACTCTGAAGCTGCTGGTGTCGGCCGCGCCCATCTCCCTCATCATCCTGGGCCTGCTCATCTTCAGATCCTACCCCATCAACGAGGAGAGGAGGAGAGACAACCGTGACCGCCTACACGCTCTGCTGAAGTGAGACACACACGCACGCACGCACGCACTTTTCCTGTGGCTGATTCAGGAAAAAGTGATAACGCTTTATATCACTTTGTGTAATTAATATGATTAGGTTAAAATGGGTTACTGTTATTCATTTACTTTCTTTTGTCTTGTTGGTTTTTCTTTTTCTTTCTCAGTGACAGCAGTGAAGAGGAAAACTCCAGCTCATTAGGACATGCTGCCTGAATCACAGACACACTTCATGTGTGTCTGTCTGCGTGTGTGTCTGTGCATTTATAAGTGCCTTATTGAGACTTCTCCTAAATGAATGAAGGAAGAAGGTTTAGTTTTTGCACTTGGACCACTCTTTCCACTATAATATTATATATTATTCTATATTCCTCTCTCTCTCTCTATCTACATATGATCCCCTTGCTGGGGGACTGGAACAATTGCATCTAACACCTGCCTGCTTCCTCATCAACTTCCACTCATAAGCCGACAGCAGAGTGTGTATCACAGGCGTGTGTGCTCTGAGCACAAGAGAATCTCCCCAGTCTCCACCTGTTTGGAGCAATGCATCCTGGATAAGTTCCTGAAGTCTGCAGTGTTGTCCACTCGAGCCTCGTCGGAGCATTCAGCCAGTGAAAAGCCTGAGGGTTTTTTTCCAAGTAAAGGAAGGCAAATTAGAATAGGATTGGAACACTCATGCTGTGACTGCACTTTCATCTGAAAAAATACCTAAATTCATTTGGACTAAATATACAATATATAAAATACATAATAGATACACATTTTCAACACAGACCCTGCCGCCCCCTGTGGCTCACCCAAGCAATTACATTCAATTAGTTAATTTAATCCAAAGTAATTTAGAGAAAAATAAAATCTACATAAGAATCCAAAATAAATATAAGAAGAATGACAAATTTCTGTAGGAGAAAAAAATATTATTTGAAGACCTGTAAAACAAACAAAAAATTAAAAACAGCACAAACTCTATTACTCCAAATGAATTTGGTTAATTCTTCACTTGTATATAGTGCTCTCTTGTGGATGAAACACGAATTACAGCAGCAAAATAAAATGCTGTCACTCCACCCAAATAAAGGAAAACAATCTATTTACAATGAGAATCGAAACATTAGCCATGTATTCGCAGGATTTTGTGTGTTTGACAGAATCTGAATGAACGATTGGAGTTGAACCTAGAGATTAAATGTGAAATCACTCCTCTCCACTTTACATTTCTAACTCTGAGTCACTTTAAGATAACATTATTATATATACTGCTTCTGACTTTGTGACGTGATTAGCCAAACTGTGTAACATGGCTAATAGGTTTTCTGGCCACTTCACCGATTGCCAGAACACACAATTTTGTATAAAATACTGATTTATGTAACAATATTGTTTAGGTAGCTGGTTAGCTATAGCTAGTAAACATCAAATGTTAACATTAACCTTTTTAGTGGAACTGGCGCTAGCATCTCCTCACGAATGGTAGCTAGGTGAAGTTAGTTAATTTCATGAGCAAGCTAGCGCCATCATGCTAACAGTTACATGAAATTAAAAAGTGTTTAGAAACTGCACATCAGTAACACTCAGTGATGGGGTTGTACACATCAGTGTTTATACATGTTATTCAAAAAACACGAGTGTTTGAAACACCGAGGAACCTGAGCGAATGAGCAATAATAACGTTAGCTCTTTTATTAACACTTTTTAAAATTTGATCTAAAATTGTTACAGCACTAACACAAATGAATGAACACAGTGAATGTCAGATAATGTACATGTTTTGACTGATTATATACAGCTTTAATGTTTTATACTTCTTTGTCAGTGTAATGTGAAATGTGATTGTGGTTTTTGTAAAATAATTGAGCAGAAAATGACGAGTGAACGAACAGGAGAGAAATACATTAGTAAAGTTTACAGTGTAAAAGGGTGAGAGATTCTCTGTGTGTGTGTGTGTGTGTGTGTGAGAGAGAGAGGGGGATTTGAGAAGGACTGTAAATAAGTCGGTGTTAATGAAGACTCATGAATAAAAATGTGAAGTTACAGTACTGTGGTGTTGGAATGTTTATTTGCAGAGGCCTAATTAAACTTGTTTTCTTTGGCTTAATACAGTAGTTTGTATTGATCTTCGTGCTAATTATCATGTAACTACCGTAAAGACAAGCCCTAGCTATTCATTTTCACATCATTTTAAGATTAAAGAAATCTAATTGCAATGTTTTATCACATATAGACCAAAATGCTTCAAAATTGAATAATTTTTAAAAAATGGACTCGACATTCTAATCACTCGAATATTTTTCTTTACTTTTTAAACCAGGAGCGGAAGTGGCGCTGTGCACGCGCAGGGAAGGCCGGCACTGACGTCACTGCGTGGTTAAATAGATAATAATAACAGACATTAAGTATGATGATAATAAATAATTGACAATAATAATTAATAATAAATAATAGATAATAAGCAGAGTAATCTTTTAGAAACAGACAATGGAGCACAAATAAATCTCGCTAGGGGGTGTGAGAGATCTGTGTTGTGTTTCTGTAGAGCTCTGAGAGGAAGCGCACACTAATTATAACCAATAGGACGCCGCAAATGTGGTCACGTGATGTTGACGTCGTTAATTGGGCTCCAATTCAATCGCTCTACTAAATTGAAGTCCAACTTTGTAAACAGTTTATTTAAAAACCCGAGCCTGATGCAGGAGTGTGTGAGGAGAGATGAAGTGGAGGATGAGCTTCACTGAGCGCCTCAGAGCCGCAGTTTGGGAACAAACGCCATCATGGAGCACTGTGCTGAAATGAGTGAGTCACGTGACTGGATTTGCTGGGGTTTTTGGCAATACAGAGATATGAGTTCTCCCTCCCTCTCCCTCTCGCGCTCTCTCTCTCTCGCGCGCGCGCTCGCGCTCTCTCTCTCTCTCTGTCGCTTCTTCTCTCCCTCCCTCCCTCTCCCTCTCCCTCTCGCGCTCTCTCTCTCTCTCTCTCTCTGCTGCTGCATGTGCTGGATGTTCAGTAGCTAGCTGTCATCAGCACCACTGACAGTACTATGGAGTGAAATCAACAGAACCTTAATTTGGTAATGCTTGAAAGAAAAAACTGTAAAAACGTGTAGTGTTGTTGAATCTTTTTCAATGTGAAGATAATTGAATATTACAGTAAGTCAACCCTGGAGATCAGGGTTATTATAAATGTATTGTACTCGACAGAAAGCCCTAATGAGCTACTTCAGATGCACAAACAGTAGGCTGTAGAAGCAAAGACCCGAGAAGTTGGTGCGTTTTTGACAGCCGCCGCTAGGTGGTGCTGCGGTAGCGCTGCCGCCATGTTGGACGGAAAGCGCCGATTCTCACAGCCAACTCCAAAGCCACTGACCCCTACACGGCTACTGACCACCACACAGCCACTGGCCTTAACACAGTGTGAGGGAAATTCACCTGCTACTAATAACATGAATAATCCTCAAGCAAATATTTATTTTCTCAGAATAACTTCACAGGTGCAGGTAGTCAGACCTACATATACTGTTATGAATACCTCTGAGTGCTACATAAGGACTTTGTGTCGACGTCTGTACCAACACTGGCACGTTGAAGGCTGTTGGAGAGGTCAGGCGGACGTTCCAGGGGCCGCACCACCTTGGCCTGTGCCAGTGTTTTCACCGGCGATCCTTCCCAGTCATCCGATCACTGACCTTCAGCTGATGTAGGTCTCCTGTTAGAGGTGTAGGTAGCGTCTCCTTTATCTGTGTCTACAGGATCAACACTTTGCAAACTATTTAATCAGCTGATCATTAACCTGCTGCGGGAGTCCCTGTGGAGACCTGATCACTGGCACCTAGTCAGCATTTCCAGTGGATTTGGACCCGTCAGTTTGTTCTGGTGTACATGATGAACAACTGGCATGACCTGTGCACAGTGTAGGCGTTTGTTAGCCATAACTTTTGCAGGTTTCTGCTTAATTGTTTGGTTTAATCTTTCAACGGCTCCAGCTAACTGTGGATAATGAGCACGATGTCGTTGTAGGTCAGGACCCAGTTTCTCAGACGGATGAGTGAGCACTTTATTCACAAAGACGTACTGTTGTCAGAGCTTTTGTTCGGAAATCCCCATCGTGAGATTACTTCTCTGACCAGATGTTTTGCTACGGTTGGTAATGCATCCTGTTTTCTGCACAGGACATACTCAGGATATTGTGAGAATGTCAGCAATCACTAAACAGTAGATGTTAATTTAATGAACTCTATAATTAAATGAGGAGCATCAGGTGTGGGGTGTGAGCTCTCCAGGGCGTTTCACCAGTGTTCATCTGTACAGACGTGACACACGCTGGCTGCAAAATTGAGCTTCAAATGTAAAAGATCCAGGTGTGTACCAATATCAGTTCACGCTGTCTAACATGTCTAACAGATCTCCCTTAGTACATGATCAGCAGCATGAGTGATTTTTCACCAAACAAAGGAAAGCAATACCTTCAGTAGCAAACTGTGTTTAAAAGAGGAACATCACTGAAACCCGTTAGAGATACTGTAAACCTGAATAAGTGTGTGTGTGTGTGTGTGTGTGTGTGATGACTGGGCCATGTATCTTGTAGTCTAAGGGAGAAAGGAGAGAGGTAAAACCACCTACACAAGAATGAGCTTTGGATTTAAAAACAGAAACGGATTCAGCGAGCAGAACGGCTTACAGATGACTTGTAATGTGTGCGATGTGTTTTCCAGATGAGGTCCCGTCGCATCGTCTCACACTGGAGCGATCCACAGAGTAAAGCACTCGCATTAGGAAGGTCAGTCAGCTCAGGTTTAGGCTTAGAGACATTGTCCAGAACAGTCATGTGGTGAGCCGTCTTCAACAGTGGAGAGGAGGCTGGCAGGACTGAGTGTTACAGGGGTGCTTGAAAGTTTGTGAACCCTTAAGATTTTTCTGTAATCGAATTGAATTTTGTGTACTGTATATGACCAATACCGTCATCAGGTTTTCACACTAAAAGACCTAAAAGTAGATAAAGACAATGCAATGAAACAAATGAGTCAAAAATATTATATTGGTCATTTATTTATTAAGGAAAATGATCCAATATTACATTTCTGAGAGTGGCAAAAGTATGTGAACCGTGGCTTTCAGAGCCTCTTGTGCAGAAATAACTGCAACTAAACTGAGCGTTTGTGGTGAGTGTTGATCAGTCCTGCACTGCAGCTGGAGGAGTTTTAGTCCATTCTTCTGTACAGAACATGTGCATGAGGGTGCTATTCCTCAGCTCGCCGCTCTCCGATAACCAGGGATGGAATGGAATATAGGGCCACCCGAAGGGGCAATGCGTTTCAGAGCGTGTCCAACGTGTTACAGCCTTTAGATTTAAGTTCAACATAATCCTCATACATAAGCTAAGGTTAACATTTACAGCATTTACTACATTTTACTTAATTTACTACATTTACTTACATTTACTGCATTTACTACATGCCCTTAATTTTATCATCAAATAACTCCTATTAATCACAGTAACTGTAAGGAAGAATATTAGTGGAGCTATCGGAGTCCACCGAACTTGTAAAAACGACAGAAAGCTATCGCTGAAAATGTGTGGAGATCTAATTTAATTTGGAGTTTCCAGTGTCGTGGGAAAGGGCGGGGTTAAAGAGTGTACTGTAGACTGCATCACTTCCTGTTACTACTTACAGGAAACCCTTTACACCTTCACTGCGGCAAAAACCAGGAGCAGGAAATGAGGTCACAAACTGAAATGCCAAAAGTCCTACACACACTCGGGGCCCACACAGGAAGTCCCACAGTTTTGTGAGTTTCCTGTGAACCAGGAAGTAGTTCCGGTTCCTGCTTCTATACAATTTCTTTTTGTAACTGTATTAATCACCTTATTAGTGTAATATAAGTCCTGTTTAGATGAAAACAATCTTAGTTCAACATTAAGAAATTCTAAGGCATTTTTAATAATTATATTTAGAGAATATTGGGTGAATGTCGAGTTTAGTAAAAGGAAATTTGAGTTGCTTCAGTCAGTTGAGGAGAAGATTACAGATTTACAGGATTTAAGAAATTGACTCTAACCATTTAAAATATTTTATCAGTACAGAATATTTTCTTTTTTCTTACCTGTTTATTTACACATGTATAGATTTATTTTAGATTAATGTTTAATGCAGATTTAAGGCTTCGATAGTAGAGTGGTTATAGTGGTGTAAATGCGATGATGAAGCTCCTCTAGCATCAAATCTCATGTATGAAACCGTGTGTGAGATTAGATGCCGCTTCTGTGCCTGGGATATTTCTGTTTTGCAAAGCTGTCATCACCTTCCATATCAAAGACTATTTTGGTGTGTGTGTGTGTGTGTGTGTGTGTGTGTGTGTGTGCGTGTGCGTGTTACACCCCACCCTTGGGTGGCCCTATGGGGCGAACAACACTCCACCACTGACCCAAATCAAGTCTAAAGAGCACCTTTAAAACAACTAACTCTATGGGATTTAGCAAAACTGCAGTAGCTAAATTGTGTGTGTGTGTGTGTGTGTGTGTGTGTGTGTGTATATACACACACACACATACAGTATACACATACACACACACTATTTTTGAAGGGCTTTGTGCTAAATCACACTGCATGAATAATGACATACCACAGACACATCAACATTCCAACAACTATAGTAAAAATTCAAGTGTTTTATTTAAAACATGAGTCAAAACAATTAGAAAAGTAAAGTTAGAAATCGTGAGTGAGCTACTGTGTGTGTGTGTGTGTGTGTGTGTGTGAGTGATGTGAGCTGGACATTAGTCTACATTAGGCTACAGCATGTTCATCATTAGTGTGAGTAACACAGAGACGTGTGTATAATCAGCAGCACGAGCGATCACGTGTTTGTGCAGTTTGTATACATTATTATGGTGCAGCTCCATAAAGTGTTTTTCTACTTTTCCTCAGTTGGGTTGAGTGCTACATGCTAACGAGGAAATCATTATGTAAAATTAAAACTTGTTTTGTGTGTGTGTGTGTGTGTGTGTGTGTGTGTGTGTGATGCAGCAGGTATTAATCTAGTGTACTGTAGGAATGTAAACAGCAGCGTGAGGTCAGTTTATTAGTGCACACGGTGTGCACAGCAGTGTTAATTTTGACAAGAATTTTACATTTCGTTTCAGTCTTCGTCACTTGCTGCAAATTGTACTTGCATTTTAGTCACATTTTAGTTTTTTTGTTTTGTTTTAGTCAGTGGAACTCAGTTTTAAGTCTAATCTTAATAAATGTTTTAATCATAACTTTTTCAGACAGTTTGATAAAGTTTCATGTTCCTCAGGTAGTTTCATATAAAATGTTCTGTAGCTTTTGCACGGCTGTGACGGGGGACGTAATGCTGGAAATGGTTTTTTAAAGATGTGACTGTTGATGTTGTTATGCTAGTCTTTACGCGTCAGGGCATAATGAACAGAGATTTCACTGTCATTTCCATGATCAAATATTTTCATTATGCTGTCGTTATAATTTAGTCATGAAACAAAAAGCAAGAAAAAAAAATTTTCCTTGTCAGAATTAACACTGGTGACTCACCGGTTAAGGCTTCGGGTTATTGATCAGCAACTCAAAGCCCCAGCACCGACAAACTGCCCCTGTGGGGCGCTTAACCCTCTGTGCTCCAGGGGGCGCTGTATCACATCCCACCCCAATTCCTCCCAAACTGGGATATGTAACGAACACTACACACTACAACCATGCTTAAAATCCTATAAACACATCGAGTGTTGTGCAGTTTAAACGTGTAGCCAATACACTTGACACAAAATAACTACACAGAGAACACGCTTCTTAACTTATTAACACAGCAATACAGGGTAAAACTGAACTGTCTCTCTCCATCTCTGTCTGTATGTCCCGATCGCTCGTTTTTTGTTTTTCTTTCTGTCCGTCTCTACCTTTTAACATGAAAAAGAAAGTGGATGTCGCAGTCCAGTGAAATCTTATCATGTGGAATAAACCGATCTGTGAAGGGAACATGTTAAAGTATAAGTTCTCACAGTAACCCTGACTCGTTCTTTCACTGTCACCCCAGAAACTGCCTCCATTTTCTCTGCAGCTGAAATCCAGCAGAAGTGAAATGAAAGCTGTTATTTAAATAAGGTTTAGGTGGTTGGCCATGACCACGTTCGGGGGGAAATCGGGTGGAATACCCCCCATACTGAAAATACAGAAATGTGCCTTAAAGGATCTATATGTAATTAATTTACTGTACTGAATTATAAAATGGCCATGATGCGTCATCAGAAATACAGGAAACCTGCCAAGTGAAAATACAGACAGCAACTTTGACAACAACGCTACAGCCAGTATATTTATAATGCTTGAAAAGGCTTATACCTCTTATACCCTGGCTTCCAGGATCAATAAATAAAAACAAATTAACATATAAACTTTGTTTCAACTTTGTTTCCTAGGTCCTGTTCCTGGTTCGGCGGCTTTGACTTTTTGTTTTGATATTTCACTCGCATCCCTTTTCCAGCTGCTCCTATACACTCAGCTTCAGGCAGTTTTCAAAATAATAACCAACAAACTCCAAACTAACTACACATTTTCCGGGCAATAATGCTGCGCACCTCATCCCTCTGTCTCTCCTGCTGTTTTTTTAATCCCTCACTTTTCTCCCATTGACTTCAACTCATTTTTTAAGGTCCAACTGCTAATGTTAACATCTATTTCATGGCCTGTTCATGTTCTAAGCTCTGTTTATGAGCGTCGAGTCTGTTTATTCAACTCTCTCCAATGTTTTGTATTAAATAGAAGTGATAGTTTTTAAAATATTTAAAAAACTTAAAAAATTCCCACTTGCTCTTCATGTCATGACTTTTGCGGTGCTTTGATGCAAAATGCATTCAATCACCACTCATGGTTCCAGGTGCTGTACAGATGTTGTACAGATGCTGGCGTTATGGCAGTGTGAGGCACTTTTGGGTGAAGGATGAAGTGTTTCTGTGGCTGAAGTGCATCGTGCACAAAGGTTACCTGATGTCCTCAGGTGTGTGTGTGAAGCAGACCGTGTGAAGGGTTTTGAAAACGCGGACATGGTCTCGACACAGATGTGAAAACGACTGTTTTCTGTAATGCACAATTTTCGAAACTGTGAACTAAAAAACGAGTAATGGAAACAAGAATTTCAAAAAACTCGCTAGCATGAGGTGGTTTTTCAGACGATTCAATAAAGCACTACGTATTTTGCAAAAATTAGATGGAAACACATTTTTCACATTTAAGTCACATGACATGAAGAGCAAATGGAAACCTTTCTGACAAAAGGGCGCTCTGTGAGAGCTGTCGCGAGAGGAGGACCCATCACTCAGTGGAAACACAGACCGAGTTCTTCAAATTTTGTTTCTTTTTTGAGCAAAACTGCAATGTAAACCCAGTACTGAAGGCCACAGTGATTAAAAAAATCCTAGCAGCCAGAAAGACACAAGAATTGGTGGAGGTGTCCTCAACTGCTCAGGGGTGCAGCATCACGCTCGCTTTCTCCTGCTAAAGCCGTTTCACTCTGTTGCTGATGGTTCAAACACGGCGATAATTCTGACCTCTGTACGGCTGAAACATCACCGCTTTGGGAGAAATACTCTTTAAATTTCACTTTCCACCTGAAAAAGACTAGTGAAACTATAAGAAGTATAAAAACTATTCCAGTGAGCAGTCCAAGAAGGAACTGTGCAGTGATTTTCTGTTTGTGTTCAAGTTCTCCATTTTCTATAAAAAAAAAAAAACAAAAAAACAATGAATAAAACTATAAAACGGTGTTGCTGCGGTTCATTCCAGATTACAAATAACTGCTAATAGAATATAATCTATTGCAGATCATGGTGTTTAATTTTTTTGGTTCCTTAAGGGTTCTCTATAGAAAAGAAGCAAGCCAAAGAACCCTGAAGGACTCTGCATGGAGCACACGGTCATTCAGATGACTCTCAGTGCGTTACATCTCAAACCCACCTGAGAAGAGGTCGATGTTCCTCCTGATCTCCTGGCCCAGGTCTGGGTTCTTCATGATGAAGGTGATGGA
>JAQQZU010023853.1:0-13370 GCA_030068025.1 Parauchenoglanis punctatus | reverse complement strand
AGGATGGGTGGTGGGAGATGGGCTTTCCTCAGCCTTCGTAGGAAGTGGAGACGCTGCTGGGCTTTCTTAATAATGGATCCTGCATCTCACGGACAGCAAATGGTACGTTTGGGAGTAGAAGGTTCCAGTTCTGCCACTGCAGATTGCGGGTGGTAGACAAAGATGTTTGACCAGGACCAGCCGGCATAAATCCTGCATTAGCTGTGAGACAAACGGGGTTCCCTAGTCTGTTAGCAGGTCTATCAGTAACTCAAATCGGCTGAAAAGCAAGAGCAGTTATTTAGCAATGTTGGCAGATGTGGCTTTTTGGAGAGGGATGGCCTCGGGATAATGCAATACATAATCCAGGATCACTAGAATGTTTTCTTGTCCTCGAGCGGACTTAGGCAGCGGCCCTACCAGGTCCATCCCGACCCACTCAAAAGGGTTTCCAATAATGGGCAGAAGGTTGATACAGTGAGGTCTGCTGACATGAAGGACAGTGCTGGCAGAATCGCTGGATCTGTGCTACCATACCTGGCCAGTGGAAGTGATCACGAATCTTTTCCAGTGTATTATGGGGTCCCAGGTGTCTTCCTAGTGGGTGGGTATGAGCCAGGTGCATGACAGTTAGTAGTGCTGTAGACAAAAACGAAAACATTGCAGGCCTCTCCACAGCATAGGAAGTGAGGGAGGAGGCCATTGCAGACATGGAAGTAGGTTGCGGGAAGGGGCTTATTGGCAGCCCTGCTCTCACTGTTGATCTGCATCACCTGGCTCCAGCAATGTTTCAGCCAGTCACCCTCCTTTTGTTCTTGGCTAAAGTTGTCCTCTCTCATGACCTATTGGCTTACACCCAAGAGAGGATTAGCGAGGGAGGGGGACTCACCTTCCACACTGGCTTCGGCAGCAGCATCCTACCTTGGCCAAGAGGGCGGCTGACACTGGTGCAACGAACCTGTGGTGGACTGGACGGTGCCGGGAGCATCAGCAGTGAGGAGCACTTGCTTCCTTGGCTGTGTAGCTGTGGTCATCACACCCTATATTTTCTTATTTAATTATAAACAATCAATTAGAGACAGATTTCAATTCAGAATTGGGTAAGTCAGACGTTTGCATGCACCAAGTTGATATATATATATAGATATATATATGGATATAATGACAGTTTAAAGCTTCTGATTGGCCAGTTGTCATAATTATGATTAATGGGAGTGCACCAGTGGCTGGTAAAGAGCCTCAGGGCCTTAGACCTCAGGTGAAAAAATATGGACTTCAATCAGAATTCATCATTCAGAGTGTCCCACATCACCGGGGCCCTTTAAGTTACCATGCAAAAAAGAAGCCCCAACTGTAAGACCTACATTAACTTCAGTCTGGCTTGATTTTAGTTTGCAAACTCCTATAGAAAATTTGTAGACTGAACTGAAAACCATCTCCAAACAAGCAGTAGAGAAGCTTGGGAAAGGCTACCCTAAACAGTTTAAGTTCAATGTAATACTAATTCAAGGTAATTAAGTTCAAGGCACTAACAAATGAAAATGTATGAAAACTATTTTCCCAATATAAAAATCTCATAGTCAATAAAAGCTGAAATAAATCTATTTGATATTTTGAAATTACCTCTTATGGAAATAAAGTAGATACCCTAATTGACATAAAACATGAAGTGTATGGTAACAGCTGTGAGTTCTGAAGAATTTTGTTTAAATAACTTTATCATAGGTGCATGATGAATAGCTTTAGATAGTTCCAAGATGGCGCCGAGTATGGCAGCCCCGTCGCGAGCAACAGTGGTTTTTTGTGTTTAATTCTATTTTCTTTTATTTCATCACTAGTAACACATTATGCCTTTTTGTTTACAATCGCCAAACCTTACTGGACATAAGAGCTGGACTTTCTTACCGTCTCCTGGAGTTTAAGTTTTGGAACACAGATCTTCCATTTGTAGAACCCCCATTCATCTCGTCTGAGACGCCTTTGTCCTGGGTCCCTGGAACCCGCAAGCACCGGCATAGAGGCAGAAGATCTGGTGTTCTGGTTCAACTGAGACGGTGCGCTAACAGACCACTGCTCCCCAAATTATTACTGGCTAATGTGCAGTCTCTGGAGAACAAGTTGTGCGAACTTCGGGCACGGATCTCACTTCAGCGAGAGACGCGGGACTGCTGCATGATCTGCCTCACAGAAACCTGGCTGTCGGACAAGATACCGGACTCCACTATTCATCTCCTGGGGTTCTCTATGCACCGCGCGGAAAGGAAACTGGGAAAAGCAGAGGCAGTGGCATGTGCTTCATGATCAACAACAACTGGTGTGATTATGCAAACTTGCACCCGATAAAGTCCTTTTCTCACCAGACCTGGAGTATCTGATGCTTATGTGTCAGCCATTCTGGCTACCAAGGGAATTTTCAGCAGTCATTATTACGGCTGTCTACATTCCCCTGCAAGCCGACACCGACCGAGCACACGGGGAACTCTATAACGCGATCAGCAGTCAGGAAACCGCGCACCCAGATGCGGCGTTTATCATGACCGGGGACTTTAACAACGCCAACCTGAGGAAAGTTTTACCAAAACTCCATCAACACATCAAGTTCAACACACGAGGAGAGCGGCTTCTCGACCACTGCTACACTTCCTTCCGGAATGCGTACAAAGCCCTCCTCAAATCAGAAACCATGGATAAACAGTGAGGTTCGCACAGCACTGGCAGCACGGAACTCTGCCTTTGCTTCCGCGAACACATCGGACTATAAATATGCCAACTACCAACTCCGGAAGACAATCAAGTCAGTGAAACGTGAGTACAGGGACAGAGTGGAACAACAACTGGACAATCCTCTGAGAATGTGGCAGGGACGTAACACAATCGCAGACTTCAGAGGGAAAACCAGCACACCGCAGACCACGGCCTCTCTGTGTGAGGATCTAAACGTATTTTACACTAGATTCAACACAGCAAACTCCATGACACCGGACAGCGTGCGCATCGCGGATGACGTCAGTGCGCACACTGTGTCTGAAGAGGATGTACGGAAGTGCTTCAGACAGGTGAACGTATGCAAAGCCGCTGGCCCTTACGGAATCACCGGCCATGTCCTTAAATCATGCTCGGCTCAGCTGGCTGGAGTGTTCATGAACATCTTCAACCTTTCCCTCTCCAGGTCTGCTTCAAAATGGCCACCATCATCCCTGTACCCAAATCCTCCACCATCACATCCCTGAATGACTGGTGACCGGTAGCCCTGACCCCCATCGTGAGCAAATGCTTTGAGAGGCTGGCCAGGAACTTCATCTGCTCTGCGCTACCAGACACACTGGACCCTCTACAATACGAATACCGCCACAACAGGTCCACTGATGATGCCATAGCCCTGACACTACACACTGCCCTCTCCCACCTGGAGAAGAGAGATAAGTATGTGAGAATGCTGTTTGTAGATTACCGCTCAGCATTCAATACCATTGTTCCCTCGAGGCTGGACAGGAAACTGCAAGACCTAGGATTGAGCAGCTCTCTCTGCAGCTGGATCCTTGACTTCTTGTCCAACAGACGCCAGAGGTCAGATTGGGCAGCATCACCTCATCCTCTGTCATAATGAACACTGGCGCTCCACAGGGGTGTGTACTGAGCCCTCTCCTGTACTCACTGTACACCTATGACTGCACGGCCACTAGCAGCTCCAACATCATTGTGAAGTTTGCGGATGACACAACAGTGGTGGGTCTTATCACCAACGGTGACGAAACAGCATATAGGGAGGAGGTCAGTGCCGTGACACACTGGTGCCAGGAGAACTATCTCACCCTCAATGTCTCAAAGACCAAAGAGATGATAGTGGACTTCCGGAGGTGTGGAGGCGCACATACCCCCATCACCATCAACGGCACTGCTGTGGAGAGAGTGAGCAGCTTCCGTTTCCTAGGTGTACATATAGCGGAGGATCTCACATGGTCAGTTCACACGGACAAAACAGTGAAGAAGGCGCAGCAGCGCCTCTTTTTTCTCAGGAGACTGAAGAGATTCGGCATAAGCCCCTGCATCCTCAAGACTTTCTACCGCTGTGCCATTGATAGCATCCTCACGGGATGCATCACCACCTGGTACGGCAACAGCACCACCTACAACCGTAAAGCTCTGCAGAGAGTGGTGCGGTGTTCTGAGAGGATAATTGGAGGTAAGCTTCCCTCCCTCCAGGACATCTACAGGAAGCAGTGCCTGAAGAAAGCGGGGAGGACCATCAAAAACTCCAGTCACCCCAGTCACAACCTGCTCAAACTACCTCCGTCAGGCAGGGGGTATTGCAGCATCCGTTCCCGTACCAGCAGGCTAAGGGACAGCTTTTTCCATCAGGCCATCAGGCTGATGAACACTGTCCTCTAATACTCATAGTCACTCCATTGTCACTTTATCCACAATGTCACTTATGCATCACTATGTCACTTATGCATCCACAATGTCACTTATGCACTCCATACTGTACATATGTGCTTTTTTAACAACATCCATTGCAGACATTCTGTACGTGTTTACATATAACATAGTGCACATAATGGCACAATTGCTCTTTTGCAAAACATTCATTGTGGACATTCTGTATGTGTGTATATATTTATGCACATACACACACACACGTGTATATATATATATATATATATGTTTTATATTTATATCTACTATGGTAGCTCACTTCTCATACATATATTAATATAAGTATAAGTGCATATTTACTTCTTATGTGTTATTTCTTATATTTTGAATACCACTACTGCTTGTGAAGCTTGCACACAAGAATTTCAGTCATATGTACTGTACTATGTATCAGTAACGTAATGTGACAAAGTGATTTGATTTGATGAAAACTTTTGCCATCATCTGTATAAACTGTCTTTTTCGGGACATTTTTACATTATTCTAATTATCAATATTGTTACCTTTTTTCAAAACCAATTACTGCCAAAGAATTCACTTGAAATTTCAGAAACTGTTAGGGATACATTTTCACACTTTTTAATGTAATTTTCTTGTTCTTTTTTTTCTCCTTGAGTTGAGAAATTGCAAGCACACTGGGAAGAATCACATTTCAAGTTAATGGACAGGGTAATTCAACTTCAGAAAATGTATCAAGACTCCAAGGATTGGCTGGATTCCAAGAAAATAGTGGAGTCTCACATAAAGCAAGCCAGTGAAAAGCTAGAAAGCTCACTGGGTGCGGATCATGCAGATGTTAAGGTAATATTTTATTTACATTTTATTCAACATTTTATAAAACAGCATTTTATTGCTGTTGACTGTTTTGTGATACAAACTCACATTATCATTATCAACAACCACTGATTATGATGAGAGAATGTGTTTGTCAAATAAAAAATGTTGGCTTTTTTAATATGGCTGTAGAAAGATAGATGTTAAATAGATTTCTATTAAACATCTATCTTTCTACAGCCATATTAAAAAAGCCAACATTTTTTATTTTTTTCTCATTATTGAAGTGAACATGGCTTAAAAAGGCTTGAACACAGTGTAGCGCATATATCAAATGTGTTGTGGCAATATTTAATCTGTAATACAATCTAAAGAATGTATGTCAGAGTAATTTCAGTAAACAGAAATGAGACTATTTCAATTTGTGATTTATCTCCAATGTTATGGTTGCAGAAAATTATTAAAGATATACAGCTGTGGCAAGCTGATGTTGAACTGACTAATGAACTGGCAAACAAGCTACTGGTCCTTTATGCAGATGATGACACAAGCAAGATTAAACAGATGACTGAGAGTATGAATCTTGCTTGGGGTAGTATCAACAAAGGGTGAGTTTGTAATTGGGAATTAAGTTTGTGGAATTAAATGTGTTGGGGGAAAAAATAGAATAAAATATAACTCATTATTTAAATACACAATATACTGTATGTTTCCTGTGATACAGCAATAAAATAGAATGAATGAATGTCCAGTGCAACAAGTCATACTGTATATTGCCACACTTCAAAAAATATTTTAATTCAATTTATTTGTATAGCGTTTTTAACAGACATTGTCTCAAAGCAGCTTCACATAAGTATATAAATTATGAATATAAACTTATGAATCTATAAATGTATCTGTATATATCCCTAATGAGCAAGGCTGTGGTGATGGTGGCAAGGAAAAACTCCCGGAGATGACAAGAGGAAGATAGTGATAGTGCAATTACAACTAAGACACTTGTGTAAAATGGTCAAGATTTGAGTCCTATGCCATTATTCCAGAACTATTCTTGTCACCAGCAGTCCAACGCCATCTTCACAGTTCTAGGTGTGTATTGAGGGAGTTCTTATGGGGCCATTCTCAAGAGGAGCAAGTGGTTTCCAAGTGATCAGGCAGGTCCAGAAATCAGAAGGGGTCAGGTTCACTGGAATCTCAGGAGTGTCATGTGCAGCAGAGTGAGGAAGAGAGAGAGGGAGAAAAGAGAAAAGCAGATTGTTATATATGCTTATTGTCCTGTAATGGTTAAGGAACAGAGTATATTGTGTACGGAGTGCAAGCAGGAACTCCGGCAAGGCTATATATGACCGCATAAATAAAAGGGAGAGGCAGAAGGTAACAGACATTAGGGCGCCCTGGGACATAAAACAGCCAGCCACTCCACTGTCAACAAACCTGAGTGGACGTGTGAGAGTGGGGGGTGACAGCTTCCAAAATATTCCAGTTTACCAAAACATTCTATGCCTGAGAACCCTCCAGATCTGCTCCTTTACCTAATAGAAGGCTATTAACAAAAGGCTTGCCTAAACAAATATGTTTTCGGGCTAGATTTAAACACTGAGACTGTGTCCGAGTCCCGAACACTAATTGTAAGGCTGTTCCATAACTGAGGGGCTTTGTAAGAGAAAGATCTGCCACCGGCTATAGCCTTCACTATTCGAGGTACCAACAAATTGCCTGCACATTTTGATGCAAGTAGGCCTGGAGGGTCATAAAGGACCAGAAGTTCGCTCAGATACTGAGGTGCGAGACCATTCAGTGATTTATAGGTCAACAAATGTATTTTATAATCTGTGGGAAATTTAATTGGGAGCCAATCAAATGTAGATAAGATAGGGGTGATGTGCTCTTCTAGTTCAAGAAAGGACTTTTGCTGCTGCATTCTAGACTAATTGGAGCTTGTTTATGCACCTACTGGAACATCCAGACAGTAAGACATTACAATAATCTAACCTAGAGGTAACAACAGCATGAATTAGTTTTTCTGTCATGCAGTAACATCATATTTCTTATCTTGGCAATATTTCTGAGATGAAAGAAGGCTGACTTAGTAACATTATCTACATGAGATTCAAATGACAGATTATTTTGGCCTCTGGTAACTCCACTCTCTCAGTCCTGATCATATTGGCCACCATGCGTTCACTTTTATCCAATCCAAATGACATCCCGAGGACTTCAATTTAGATTCTGGTGAGGTCGATCAGTGAGCCAATGCCTTGTTCACACTTAGCATACAGCTTGATATCATCCATGTACAGGAGATGGCTGATTGTTACTCCTTTTCTGAATTTGTATCCATATCCACTCTTTGTGATGTAGCTGAGGGGGTTCAGGCCTATCCAGAACAGCAGCGGGGACCTTGGTATATACAGCACTTTATGGTGACTTGTGCGATGGCCTTGAAATTGACTTCCATTGTTGATTTCCACAGTCACATTGAGTTCTTGATGAAGCTCATCAGTGCTTTGTTAGCCTTGTATAGTGCCAAGCATTCCAGTATCCACTTGTGGGGCATCGAGTCATAGGCTTCCTTGTAGTCAATTCAGGCTGTGCTCAGGTTGGTCTGCCTAGGCTTAGGGTCTTAGGTGATTTGCTCTATCGACCAGTAGCTGGTGATTTGACCCTCTGGTGTTGGTTCCAGTTCCTTTGTGAGCTTTGCTCGTGTATTGACTCATGTGTCTGACTAGCTTCTTCACTATGATGCCTGAGAGGAGCTTCCATGTTGTGCAGAGGCAGGTTATTGGCCTGTAGTTGGATGGCAGATTGCCCTTCTGTGGATCTTTCATGATCAGTCTGGTCCTACCCTTCGTTAGCCAGTCTGGGTGAGTGCCCATTGTTAGCAGCTCCCTTGTGTACTGCCAGGCGGTCATGTAGTGCTGTTAGTTTCTTGAGCCAGTAGCTGTGTATTATGTCAGGTCCAGGTGCTGTCCAGTTCAAGCTTGAGACTCGTTGCTGGATATCTGCCTTGGTGATGGTGACTGGTTCTGGGAGATCTCTGTGGTCTGCTTTTAGGTCTTTCAGCAACTTGGCATTGGTGTCATGTGATGCCTCCTTCTCCCATATGTCCTTCCAGTATTTTTCAGTCTCAGCTCTGGGTGGATTTACTCTTCCTCTACTGTTGTTCCATTGCAGCTGTGAATACACTCCAGATGGTTCTTTGGAGAACAGGACATTTATTCTATTGATCTTGCTGTACTTTATGAGCCAGGACCTGTCTTTTATGACTCCTTTCTGTGAGCCTCCGGGCTTCCCTGATCTTGGCTTCCAACCACCTTCTCCATGGTTGAAACTCTACATACATGGTTGTGATTTTGTATTCAAGCAGCTCCAAGATTACTGTGCCAGTGGCATATATGAGGTCATTGGTTTCAGTGATGGTGTTGGTGGATATATTGAGCAGCACATTGTTAACATCTGCAAGCATCTCCTCTGAGGGAGTTTTGGAAGTTAGCCGAGGAAGTCAGACCCGAGGGTTGACTGTATGTAGTTGGGCCTCAATCCTTATTGTTAGAGCAATAAACAGTAAAACAGTAAAAAATGAGTGATGTACAGGAATAGCAGTAAAAATTGATGACACCTCAGGAACAACAGGTGCTACTGGAATCACAAGATCATTAATGCGCCTTAAATCTTGTGTAAAACGCCATCCCCTGTTACCTGATTTTCTGACAGGATTCACAGGAGTGTTATATGCGGAAACTGTAGGGATTATAACCCCCTGTTCTTTCAGTGAAGAAATCACCTCAGAAATTCCCTCCTCCTTCTCCGGAGATAATGGGTACTGTTTGAGAAACACAGGCTGAGTTGTTTTGAGCTGAGCACAATAAGGAGTACAGCGAACTAACCTCGTTGCTATGCATTGCCCAGAGACACCGAGGCACCTCCTCGAGATGTTTGGATATCTTTCAAGGAACACCCAGTGCTGTCGAGGTCACTTCCTGAATCAAAGCCACAGTGGAATTTGTCTGTGTGTCGATGTGCATGCAACCCTTCTCAAAGGAGATAGAAAGACCTAGTTTAAAAATCAAATCTCTACCCAACAGGTTAAATGGAGAAGATGGAATTATGACAAAACGGTGTGTTAGGAAAATTGTCAGATCTTCAGCAGACCAAACTCGTAATGGATGAGTCTTTGGACAGTGTAGTGGAACTCCATCAATTCTCACAGAGTATACAGTCGCCGCTGAAACAGGACCTGAATAAATATTAGCACTTAATGATGAACACATCGCCCCTGTATCAACAAGAAAATAATAAGGTTGGTTATCAATCAAAAGCTCAATAACAGGCAGCTCAGAGTGAGATTTAGTCAAAACAGCACTAAGAAATAAATCATTTGGAGTTCTGCTCTGTGGGCAGCCCTAGTTACCAGAATTAGAGATAGTTGCAGGCCATTTAATCAGAAACTGAGTTACCTGCGATTCAGCTGGAGCCATTCCTGGGGCTGGAGCAGTATTAGGTGCAGATGCTGTGGGTGCAGAAGCCTTTAGGTGTGCATCAGCCTTCTTTTTACAACATTCACGTGCCCAATGGCCAGGTTTGTAGCAAAAATGACATTGGCCAGGTTTCTTTTTGAATGTCTTAGTCTCCTTTTGTTGGTGACATGTAAATGAATCACGCATACCTGTTTGATTATGTGTGCTTGGTGGCTGGATTACCAATGCTCCAGCAGCCTCCATTTCTTGAACCCGCTTCGAGAATTCCTGTGGAGTCATTTGCATTAGACCCGGTGTAGTAAGCCTCAGAGCCTGTGCATGATCTGTGCGCATGTTAGACAAGCACATAGAAATATATGCAATCCCAGCATCACTCTCGGTGCCTAAACCTGCATGTTCTGTCCACGCAGCAGTAACGCATCGCACAAAAGCAGAGCAAAATTCATCCGGTCCTTGTTTACAGCTAGTAGCATGCATAAGGTTGTGCTGCATCTGCACAGCTGAATATATGGATTAGCCTACCCGTGGATGTTGCCGTCACTATCGGCGGAGACTCTGTAGTCTCCTTGACTACGGTTGATATTTGTTGTGTTGGAATTTATTCCATGCACATTCCAGTTTCTTCCAAACTTCGAAAGAGTTGAATATAATCCCAATTAGGATCCCCGTAACCATCATAAATCATTATTGCTGTAGATCTAAACGCTTCCGATGCAACTACCATCTCTAGGAAAAGGATTATGTCCCATATCCATCGACCAGCCATGTAGATTATGTAGATTACAAGAAAAGGATCACAATTGACACCATAGCCACAGCGATATACCCAATTTTCTCCTACATTAGTTTTAGGTAAGGAAGACCTTGCCCCACCCATGACTGTACGTACAAGTTACAGTTTCCCACTTCAGAAGGAGAGAGAGATCTGGTCACTTCAAACTCGCAATCAGGAGTTTATTATTATAAGCACTCACGCGTCTACAGAGTGCTATGACCAGTGTTTACTCTTAAGTGTTCAGGAAAAACCATTGCAAATTTGCACGCACTTAAATACACAATAAACAGAGACACCGGCCATGAGTGAGAGACCTTAAAGAAATAAACAGGGAAAATTCCCGTCACTCACCCAGTGGTCTGTATCGGAACGAGCCCCCAAACTGTTAGAGATATCGTGAGCTTCGATCCAGGTTCAATCTCTTTCAGACTCGGCAACCGTCTCTCTCTCTCTTCCTCTGTGTGACAAGCGCTTGGAGACGTGAGTAAACAGTAGACACAAGGTTGTGTTAAACTCAGTCTGATTTAATGAAGAAAGTCTAGAAGTATTTATACACGGAAACACATTATGTCATAATATTCTCATGGGAAAAAATAAGTAGAAGAATGCCTTTGTCTAGACGAAAGGAGACTTGTAGTCTCAAAATAGTGAAGGCCTCTTATGCGAGAAGTGCGACATAAGATAAAGAACATTCCTTGATCATGTCATAAGGACCTAAATTGTCTGGAGGGCACAGAACAGAGAAGAAAAAGGAAAGGACAGAGAAGGAACAAGATTTTCAATCTAACACTTATCTTCAGCTTCTGTCCTTACTGGTGGTAGACTGTTGTCACGTTAGAGCATGATGTTAGAACATTGGGCCAAGAGCTGTTTCTTAGTCAGAGTGGATATTGGTCTTCTGGTCATCCATAGTTCACACATTCAGTGCATATAACCTCTTTCCTTGCTGATATAGTAGCATACCAACAGTTCAAAGTTCTCTGATCTAGTTAGTCCAGGTATGTCTTGTTCCAGTAGCCCACTTTTTATCAGTATGTTCTGGTTCCTCAACAACTGATGTGGACCTTGTTGTAACCCAGGCGATGGGGTTTGTATTTAATTCCCTCACTCATGTTCCGAGTTAGGCTTGTGCCAGCATTAGGGGTCTAACCCTGATTGATTCTAAAGGCAGTTACCATCTCTCTCTCTCTCTCTCTCTCTGTCTGTCTGTCTATAAAAAAAATAAATATTCTCTAACCTCACCTACTTGGGTGGGGGGTAGTATGTGTCTTCCTCAACCTCGGGTCCTAGGAGTTTAAGGGTTCTGCACAGTAAATTAGCTGTTCCTAGAACTGGACATTTCTGGACTGAGACCTCCGTTGTTGTGCCTGGAATCTGTTGGAGCCACTCTCCAAGTTTGGGAGTTACAGCCCCATTACCACTGGAACCACTTTGGACTTCACTTTCCATATCTGTTCCAGTTGTTCCTTTAGGCCTTGGTGGTACTTGATCTTCTCATGCCCCTTTTTACTGATGTTACTGTCCACTGGGATTGCCAAATTTATATATAAATTTATATAAGAGAGAGAGGGGGGGTTTTTAATTCCTCACTTAATTTCTCCCATAACAACATGCAATAGCAACCCTTACTTTGGAATAAAACTTGGATTTATACGTACACGTTTATTATGCATTGTTTTGTAAGTGTGAGTTTGTTTCGAGGTGTATCTTCCTGTGCATAATATGGATTAAAAGAATGGTCTGTCATGTGATTTTTACCTGTCTACTCTCTCTACTCTCTGTCACTTTACTTGTCTACATTAACATAACTACTTGTTTTTGTTGATCATGTGATTACTTGCTAAAATCTGGAAGGTACAGCCCAAAATCAATCATTTTGATTCACCCTGACAAAGGCCCTAATATTGTTGGATTGACCAACACACAGTATAATGAGCAATTCCAAGGAGTTCAGTGCAGATCTCAGAAAGAGGACCATAGATTTACAGGAACTGAGGAATGTCTCTTGGCACCATTTCTAAACAGCTGCAGATTCCAAGATCATCACTTCAATATAAGTACATGTTACTGGGAGGTATAGCCACTAAACTGTCATCATCTTGAATTGAGAGGAAATTGGTTTGGATGTTCATGAACAATCCAAGAACTATCAAGGCACAGGCCTGGCATATAATGGAAGCTTCAGGAACACTGTCTGAAGTCAAGTCAAGTCAAATTACATCACCATGGTCCAAGAGGCTACTGTCCATGAAAGAAGCCCCTGGTCCAAAATCAACACCTTCAAGCTCATCTAAAGTTTGCAGCTGACAACCTGCAGAAAGAAATAGCCTTCTGGAGGAATGTTTTATGGTCAGATGAGAAAAAGATTGAGTTGTTTTGCCACAATGACAAGAGAAACACATGCTCTGGAACTAGTTTGCTGCCAATGGAACTGGTGCGCAATTGAGGAGGAAGTGGATGGAATAATTAAGAACCTTAGAATTCTTCAGCATAACCTCAAACCATCTGCTAAGTAGTTGAAACTTGGACACAATTGGTGCTCCAAAAGCACCCTTACTCCAAACACACATCAGTACTGGTTGAGGAATGGATAAAGCAGGCTCACATTAAGCTTAAAACAAGTCCTGACGTTAACACTATCAAAAATATATGGACTGTGCTTAAAAGTTGGGTCCATGCCTGGAAATCCACAAATTTTTTTGAACTCTACCAGTTCTGCTGACAAGAATGGTCAAATATACAACTAGAATTCTGCCCCATGCTTGTTGGCTACCAACAAACATGCTGGCTACCAAAAGCAATGGGTCAAGGTGAATTTTTCTAAGGGACACTTAACCAAATATTAGGTGTATTACACACGTGGACAAAATTGTTGGTACCCTTCAGGCAATGAAAGAAAAACTCACAATGGTCACAGAAATAAC
>JAQQZU010023852.1:0-13375 GCA_030068025.1 Parauchenoglanis punctatus | reverse complement strand
CGAAACATAAACGTGACTAAATATGTTATTGTCAGTAAACATATAAATGTCTATTTCTCAGAGTTCCTACGTGATGCCGTAAAACCAAAACTATATTTGTGCAACCCAGTAGGTACCTGTCACAATCAGCAACAACTTTTCAGGAAGAAAGACTTTTCAAAAAAATTGTTGTTCAGTGTTACCTGATAAATGTCACTAATGCTGTAATTAGTGACCTGCTATTTAATTAAGCCTAGTTAATAAAAAGTTCTGTAGTAGTGCTGATTAAAATGCTGCAAATAAATATTTTAAAGAAATATCTTTTGTATATAATACATCTTTAAAAATTAAGACTAATTGAATAATCAGGGAAAAATTATTTTCTTAATCGATTATCAAAATAATCAGTAGTTGCAGCCCTAAAATACATTTTAAAATAAATATACTAAAATCAATATACTACCATAAAAATGTGCACACGACACATCACGAGTCTCACAACTCCAACTTTGGTCTCCATGCCAGAGGTGAAAAAATGCATTCATTGGGTGGAAATTGCACCATTATTTTGTCTTTAAATCATAAAAGGGGAACATCACAGCAAAATCACAGCACCTTGTGAGTTCTGCCCTCTAGCTGAGAAGATGTTGTCATCATTCACATATTTGGTACTTAAATAACCCAAAAGTAACAGAAAGTAATCAGTTACATTACTTTAAATGTGTGATACTTAGATTAGGTTACTTACTACATTTTTTAAAAGGTAATTAGTAATTGGATTGGAATACATTTTTTAATGTAAGAATTCAAAGACATTTATGACTTTCAAACAACTGAGCAAAAAAGATGGACGAACACAAGAGCTGGAACCCTTTAAAACGTTTCAGCAACTAAGGTTTACAAATGACATCATATAAACATGAATTATGTATGCAAGCCATGATCTCTGTTAGGAGATGCAGGACTTGGCCTTCCATGAGACAGTTCTTTACAGCAAATTTTGATAACTTGCATGTTACAACCTGCAAAAAAGAACAAATATAAGTACCAGCTTTAAATTTTCTGATAAATAGTAATTGTGATTCCATGAAACACTGATAACTGCCAAGGGCATCGAGAATCACCTTGATGCCTGTTGGAGTGCGTGTGTACACATGCTGAAGCAAAGTAACAAAAGAAAGAAAGTGACAAAGTAATGTATGACAGTTTTTGCAATAAATTTCGCTGTCATATTGGCATCTATCCCTGGAAATTTCTCACCGAGTTCTCGCCAGGTTTCTGCTGGATCCGAATAACGAGGAGCCCTGATGGGAACACGGGGGGGATCGCACAATTATGCTTACATCTGTAACTAACATTCTGTTCCTGAGAATCACCTGGATAGCATATGTTGAGAAGCCGGAAAGATGTTAAGATGACTTGAAGGAGCAATGAAGAACCTGCTCAGTCTCAGTCCATTTTTAAACCTTAGATCTTTCCTGTGTGAACAGGAACATTTGAACAGTTGGTCTGAGGATCAGATGGCTAACATTCTTTCTAAATAATACCGTCGGTCTTATACTTTCCACACAAGGAGCACTCTGTAGTTTCTCCTCATGGAATGCTACAACGTTAATCCATTCATTTACAAAATTGTTTGACCTTGAGAAGACATCCCAGGTTTAGCTTGAAGGTCACTCCACCAATATAAGTGAGTTAAGATACAGTTCTTCCACTCTTTTTTTCCATGAAGTTATTGCTAGCTTGGAAAAAGCCAGTTTTTAGAGACATTTAAGGAATCCAGCACAAGGGGGAGATCCTGCACCAGCCACGTGGAGAATCCACAGCCAGAATTGTTACATGATAAGCCCCTGGAGAGATTCCGTCCAAGATGATGACTTGCTGTTGTCTAGCAGTTAGAAATGAGAAAGAAAAGTTAGTATTTTGGGACCCAGGAATTGTACTGAAACCAGTCCAGTGTGCTTAACATTGTTGTCAGAATGGTAACCATGGGAGAGATGTAATTTTCCACCTGTCATCTAAAAAGCTGCGTTCAACAGGAATTCAGAGAAAGATCTGCCGCCTGCTCCGTGAACAATCTTTAAAGCTGCAGATTCATTTATTTTCTGGTGTTTGAATCATTCCTATCTATTGTTAAACGGTCATCATGATAGATGGGCTGTGAGGATGTCTGATGGAACTGGTCATGTCTTGACAAGCACACAACCAAGGAAAGAGGAAACAGCAAAAGTCAAAAGTGAGTTATCACCGTTTGATTTGATTCAAGGTGGAAGTGAATATGGGTTAATGCAAATTCCCTTAAAGTGGAACCCATTTGGGACAGCTACATTTCATAATAGCAAAATCTCAAAGTATTTAAAAAACTTTGGAATTCTTAAGAAATCAGGTTTCTGAGATTGTACGTGAGTTTTTATAAATCTTGCGCTGGTTTGCTATTTTCTTAGGATGCACATTTCCAGACTCGCCTTAGTTGTAAATAAAAAGTAATGATGCTAATTGACACATGGTGTATAGGGAAGCTTTAACATGAAGTTTTTTTGTCTGTTTTATAAGACATGCCCTGTCTGCACTCTTAAGATCCTCAGACTCTGCACCACAGGTGTCAAACCCAAGGCCTGCGGGCCAAAACATGGCTCACTGCCACATTTCATTCAGCACATGCAAACTTATTAAAAAATAATATTTAAACAGGCTATAGTACTGAATATTTACACATCTAAGATTCATGGAAGATCGTAACACCAAGACCTCCTGCGTTTCGTTCTCATGACTCACAGAGAGCGTTGAAGCGCTGAGTAAAATCAACACTTATGTGTATCTGTTTGATGTAAACACACCAAGTCCAAGGTTACTGACCTTTAGTATGATTCATTAACTGACTTCAAATCCTGTAATATATCACCTAAAAAAATGCAGACTGTCCGAAAAATTCTTTTTACAACTGCTAAATAAATATTATTACAAAAAAAGTTTTGACACTACTAAAGGAAAATTTAATAACACATATAAACCCTTTTATTTCCCCCTAAAACAATGCTGCCTTCAAGTGCTTGTTGTAAGAGCCGACTTCTGAGTTCGGAAATCATAATAATGACTCGTCACGCATTCAATTCTGTGGCCGGAATCTAGCACAAATAAGGAGGCAGAAGGAGAATAAGGAAAAATTTTTTTTTTTTTTTTTTAAAAGGATGACCTTTCAAACACTTTTACATACATGGATGTGAAATTTGCAGCTATGTTTATGGAAAAGTAGATTTGATAACCTAATCATCTCCAATAATTAATAAGGCAAATTGCAGTCATTAGATAAACAGCCAGTGAACCATGCTGTGGCAAATATAATTTAAGAAAATAACCGCAAACGGAGGTTCAGTAATCACGTTCACTTTAATTTAACTTTCAGTTTATGAAACTGACTTTGTTGCAACATTGTCATACACACAAATTTAATATACAACTCAACAGTATGAAATAGCATAAATGAATTCTTACCATCTATTGATGCCTTTCCTTCTGCCTTCTCTATGTCAGATCTCGGCAACTTGGGTATCATAGAAAAATTTCAGTTTTCCGCTAGTAATTTTGACATTGTTTGACCATGCATGTACTCGTAACTCGTAACTCTGATATTTCCGATAGCACACGAAGGCAAATGTTTTGTCAGTACCCAAAACATCCAGGTGTTAATCCAAATGCTGCCATGACCCGTGGTGTCCTTTGACGCTTGACCTTTGACGAGTTCCCAGTGAAAGAAATCGCACGGTGTGAAGCCAAGCAACCTAGGTGGCCAATAAATGGAAAAACTATGGCCAATGCTTCTGTTTGCTTTCTCCTGTGGATTCATTGTGACTGAGATGGGTAATGAAGATCTGAAAAACAAACGAAGATGAGAATGTGTTTCTCTGTCAAACAGGACAATCCCAGTCCTGGCTGAATATTTTAATTGGAATAAAAGCTTGGATAACAGCAAGAGTGTTTTTCTGAAAAAAGAAAAGTTGATAAAGCCCAAAGACAAGAAAGATGAGACTAAGGACATGTAGGGTCCAAAAGTCTGAGACGACATGTAATATTTAATATTCAAATGCTCTATTTTTAGGTCCATATTTAAATGTAAGGGAATTTCTGATATTGACCATGTTAACTGCTTTATACAAAAGGCCAGATTTTTCTCATGCATTAACTCTTCTCTTGAAGAATGTCTTCAGGCGACACTCCACTGGATTTGAGCTAAAACAGATCATAAGCGTTTGTCCATACTAGGCTTAGCAGTATACAGTTGAACCACCTCTGTTAGCCCTTCTATTTCCTAGAAACATGCTATTCTACTTTCAGAGCCAAGATTATTTAGCATTTGAGGCAAATGAAATGCTTCAATATGATACAATTAAAAGTTCAAGTCCAAACAATCACATGCTGTTGTGATCTCCGGTGCATTTACGATTTTTAGAAATGTGTCTTGGCAGCATCCAATTACAGACAGAATTTGATGATTTGGAAGGCATGGCTCCAAATCCAACAACCTAGTAAATTAACGGGACTGAAGAGATTTTAAATGATGTTTCCCAAAAGCTTGTGTAAACTTTTGTAAATGCCTTAATTTTAATGCGGTTTGCCCAAACATGAATGTTTTTTGAGCTCTAATTGTTTTTTTTTCTTCTTGAGTTCTCACAAGGATGGCGATATTTATTCATTCATTCATTTACAGTCAGCGCTGTATCCTGGTCGGGGTCACGGACGGAAAGAGACCCTGGATGGGATGCCAGTGGAATAGTAATGATATGATTATTAAAATTTAACTGAAAAGGTCAAGTACTTACAGACTTTTTAGAAATCATATCCAGGCTGCCACGGGTGTTCATACAACCTCAGAACAACAAGAATGTAATGAAATTTTTATTGCATATAGGCTACATTTATAATCACAAACAGTTAAGGCAAGGGTGGCACAGTGGTGCAGTGGGTAGAACTGTCGCAGAGCAAGAAGGTTCTGGTCCGAACGGGGCTTTTCTGTGCAGCGTTTGCATGTTCTTCCTGTGCTTTTGTGGGTTTCCTTCTGGTGTTCCAGTTTCCTCCCACAGTCCAAAGAAAGACACATTAGGTCAACTGGCTACACTACACTTGTCCACAGGTGTGAATGTAAGCAGGTATGGATGTTCATTTCTGTGTTAGCCTTCGACAGATTGTTAACCTCCTGCCCAAGTTTTCCTCACCTCTTGCCTGAAGGCAGCTGGAATTGGCTCCAGCTTCCCTCTGACATATAAGCAGCATAGATAATGGAAGGATGGGTGGATGGCTGAATAACCAGATGCAACATTTGAAAATATATCTAGGGGTAAAGAAAAAAGACAGTCAAAAAGTATAAAGGTGGTATGAGTGATGGTTTATGGTTTGGGGTATGGAATCTTATGCTATGGATGCTGGCCTGGAAAAAGCTCAATCTCCAACTGTCAGTTGCCTGGTGCAAGCAATGGTAGAGTTCAGTGCCAGAAGATCAGAGAATGCATGCAGGTGACATGGCTTTTATTTGGAAGAATGCAGATTTAATAATAATAATAATCATCATCATCATCATCTTTATTTTGAATCAAAATATCAAAGTACTTTCAACAACACATTAGAAACTAACAAACAAATCAATAAATGATCAAGTGCTTTATCCTGGTCAGAGTTGCGTTAGTTCCGGAGCTTGTTCCAGGAACACTGGGGCTTGAGGCATTTATTAACCCCTGGATGGAATGCCAGTCCATCACAAGGCACAATGCTCACACACAGTCACCCCAAAGGGTAAGTTATCTTACTTAAATGTTTTTGGGAAAATGGAGGAAATCGGAGAACCTGGTGGAAGCCTACAAGAACATGAAAAGAAACTTCACACAGGCTCAGGATTGAACCCAGGACCCTGGAGCTGTGAGATGGCAGTGCTATTCATTGTGCTACAGTAACACCATGGAACAACTTGTTGAGGAACAACTTCATGGTTCCAGCAGCTGGAACTGGACACGAGTTTTACAAGGATTCCAGTTATCTCACACAGGGTTTCCAGGTGATTGGGGCAAAAGTATGTGATCGCTTGTATGCAAGATGTATGCCTGCATACTTTCTGAAAGAATAAAAACCCACTACCTAATATGCACCTGCTGTCTCAATTTCTCACACAGTTACTGGTTTGCCGTTGCCTCGGTCAGTTGCATTCATGCTGCAGACATACCAGAATGTGATCACAACAAGGATGTTCCTCAGAAGTATGACCAAGTATCTTTAAATGTAAAGAAAAATTTCCAGTTATCAAAATTATGACTGCACATTTGTACCTTGTGGTAGAAATTACAGAACAAAACAAAGACTGAGGCAGTCCTTCGAGAATCTCCTTTATTCTATAAGATAGGATAGAGAGCAACACAGAGCTGCAAACAGAAAGGTAGAAAAGGAAAGAAGAAGAACTCCCTTGATAAACCCTTGATATCGTATACGGTTCTGTATCTCTACACAGGCATAACCTGGTTTAGACCGGTTGTTACAGCTACACAGACAGTTTCTAGTTTCCCCTAAGATAGTGTTAAAGTTTTGACTACAGATATGCACCACGTCCTTGACGGTAGGAGGAAAACAGCGCCAATGGATGAAAACAACTTATACAAGAGAAATTTAACACCCAATGTAACACACACAGTGGGATAACACATTAATTTCCATTACAACCTCCATTACCAAAAACAATCAAAGAGAGCTGGTAAAAAGGTTGTCATTTACTCTCATGTCTTACACACACTGTCATGTCTTCACTCTGTAATTTTATATAATATTATGTTGTGATGCATCCTGGAATCTTTACTCTGTGTTAGAGATATAATTATGTGAATGTATATAAGTATGTATGTATGGCCAAGGGCATGGGAGGGATTTGGATATTAGGAGGGACCCAGTTAATAACAAAAAGAGCTTAAGTGAGAACCAAAATAACTTTAATGGTAAGAATTATGGCAGTTTTAATTAAACTTTTGAGTGAAAAGCCAACTGAACAAAG
The DNA here is from genome assembly GCA_030068025.1 of Parauchenoglanis punctatus. Lineage (NCBI taxonomy): Eukaryota > Metazoa > Chordata > Actinopteri > Siluriformes > Auchenoglanididae > Parauchenoglanis > Parauchenoglanis punctatus. The sequence continues at coordinate 6,372 of JAQQZU010023852.1, read as the reverse complement.
ACTGGACCTCTTTTGATAGACATTGAATAATCTTTGTAGACGCTGAAATATACTCCAATGGATAATTGGGTTGTCTTCAGCTCTGGAGATCTGTCAGTGTCTGCTGAATCAACTTTCCCAATAAGAACTGTGTTTTCTAAGTGTAAAATTAAGGCATCATCTTGTTGGAACCTGTCTTCTAATTGTGTGTCAACCGCATACAAACACTGTTCTATAGATTCAGTCTTCAGATAGGGGCCTGCCTTGACAGGAGTTTTGATGGCTGTCTGTAATTCTTCAACTGGTGTCAAACCTAAGGATTCAATTATTCCAGATACTTTGTTAAACAGTTTATGAAAGCTAGCTATTATTTCATTTTCACCATTTGGATTTCTTTACACAACTGGCATCAGATCCCATGCCAGATATAGTTTCTTGTTCTGTTCTGAAGGAAGGTCTTCAGGCACTCCATCTCTCCAACAGATCTCCAAGGATAGCAGACTCAGTGACAAGTCCTAACACAGTCTTGCCTTCCTGAAACTGATCTTGCAAACCAACAGCTGTTGAAGCAGGAGATGTAGAACCTTTCTTGAAGTCTCTTTCAGAGGAGTCAGCACATATTGACTGTGGTCCATCATGTTGGATGTAGCGGCTTTCTCGTAAGTATGTCTCAAGAGTGTGCAACATTCAGTAAAATGGTTTTAACTTACTTGACTGTCCCTAACTGGTGCACCCAGTCATCATGAAAGCAGAGAAAGTGAAGGCTTTTTTTCAGGGCGATCAGGTGCGAAATGAACAACACTATGCACACAAGCAAGTCTTTGCTGTTCTTTAATGATGGATTGTGCTCCACTGAGTTGCACATACTGGCACCATCAAAAGTTTTGCTTCTTGAGGAATACAAGAGAAGATTTAAGCACTGAAGAACATCTATTGCAATTTTCCTGTGTGAACGGATCCACATCTGCTCCATACAGAGTCTCCACTGGTTTCCCACATGATTTAGTGCTTGGTCATCTTCAATTCTTGCCCTAAATCAGCCCTCTTTCAGTGAGGCTTTATTCTCATGTGGTTTTTCATACCACTGGTATGCTAACAACACACAACTCATCCTCTCTTCTTTTGCTCCAGTTTTTGCCCAGTTCTTATCGTTTTATCATGGATGGCAGCTCATCACCTGAAACTAATTCCAAAAAGACTGAGGCTATGTCAACACTAATCCATTTTCATTTTTAAACATGCCACTTTTGTTGTGTTTACACCTGGCATCCATACTGCTCTTGCATTTTCAAGGCTCTAAAACAGAGTTTGGAAATGTTTTAGTGTGGACCACCAGAAACAGAGGCTTTTGGAAACGATGATGCAGACACCCACATCCGCTTCCAGACTGGGTATTATCAGTCATGACATATCCTTCCCTGATTCGTCACACTTCTATCACGTGACCCTTTTCCATCTGTGGTGCAGTTAAATTCTGCATTTCAAACTATTATTCAAGCGACCATCTAGGCAACCATCTACAGAGTAGACAATCTGCTTCCTGTTTACATCGACACGTGCATGCCCAGTGTACAAGAATGGTTACGTGATATACATTTTTAGGTGTTCTAGTATGGACGTAGATTATTTCTGGAGCAAAAATGCTTGTCTGGACTGAAACACTATTTTAAAACAAAAACTATTAATTTTTGTTTTATTAAACTATTAACTATATTAATGTGGACATATCATGAGACGTTATAGATGCTGTAGATCTTGGGATGTTCCTGGAGAACTCCTGGATCCCTCCAGCAATCAATGCATCCAACCTTGGTGTAGTTCTATTTAACTAGCTCACATTGTAACCTCAGTCATGCGGTTTTCTCCTTTATAATATCAGGAGAATCTGGTGTTTTCTCTCCACAGCCACCCCCTTCAGGTGCTTGTTCAGTTCCTCGTTATCCCGAGATTAGACTAATGCAACTTGCCCCGGCAGGTCTTTCCCTGAACATCATCAGAACCCTTCAACTGATCCAAAATGCAGCTGGATGACTTGTTTTCAACCTACCCAAATTCTCCCACATCACTCCAATGCTGTATTTCCTCCACTGGCTTTCTGCAGCTGCCTGCATCAGATTTAAAACCCTGATGTTTGCCAAAAGCAAGCAAAAATGTACCACCATTTACCTGAAGGCACTTAGAAAACCCTGCTCTGCACCACATTCCCTTTGGGCCTCTAGAATAGTCTTGACTTGAACCGACCACGCTGTATGCACCATTTATTTTTACTTCTAACATTTTTATTTAGACCTTGAAAATACTCGTTACAAATCTCCAAGGTTTCTTCTTCTCTTATCCAGCCAGTGACTATATGCTAACAGTGGAATGGGGTGGTGCACATTTATTTGCATGTAAGCTCAAATCAAATTCATAGTCTGCTGTGACTGACTTAATTTCATCAGTTGAAACATGTACTTTTTACTTTTTAATGCTTGAGGATGTTTAAAACTAGTACTGTTTGACTTACTTATATACATTTGTGGCTGGATACTTCCAGATTTAATTGAGATGTTCATTGAGGATACCCCAGTGGATTTTTTTGGATGCCCTGACAAAAATCACAACATTCTTTGGTGGTGATTTAAGATCAGTGGGCTTAGAATTGGACATGACATGCTCAGCAGCTCCTGATTTAGTAACCATTGTGACCAAAGGTCTGGCAGTGTGAACAATTTTTGATTAACCTCTCAGTGTGTCTCTCGTCTACAAGTCACCATTAGGAGGACGGCCCATGATAAAAACAACAGGTGAGCTAATTGATCTGTGAATCTGAAATGACATGATTGACCCTTTATAGGTGTTTTACTCTAATATTATTTTACTCTAATAGTATTAATTTTTCATTTGTTACCTTCTAGAGTTCTCTCTCACGGATGAGGGCTATGCTTTGCTTTGTTTTTTCTTACCTTTCATTTTTATCATTGTTTTGAAAACAGCATCATCACATTACACCTTTACAACAGAAACCGAATGACATGTGACGCACATTTCTCAAAAAAAAAACCCACTTTAGGAAGGAAGCCAAAATATGTGCTGGATCTATTTTTATCACTTTTTCCTGAGAACTCTAAGCTTTCATCTCCGTGTGCGGTCACAGATTAGATGCACACAACTTCGCTTGGAATGAGACTGTAATCAAGTCTAGGGTAACAACTCTTACAAACTGAGAGCTTCCCAGCCTTTTCAATAACCTAGAAATATCTACACATCATGCCTAGATAGTAGTTTTTAATAGTATTTAAACTATAAACCGAAATAAATCCATTAAATGTCCTATTATATTATTTTGTAAGATTCAGAACACAGAATCTCTAGGCCAGCTACCTTAATAGGCTAATCACGTGCTGCTAACGCCATTTAATTCAAAACATGAATCAAGAAATACTGTGCTAACAGCAGAAAGACAAACCTTCTTTTTCTACAAGATGTAACGCAATATTTACCAATATGTCAATTCAGACAGGACGATTTTACCATTTATTTCTACTTTTTCATCAGTAAAATATGAAGTAAGCTTTCCAAACAAGAACGTTCCAAACAGTCCATTAAAAAATGCAAGAGATACTTTATCATAATAATAATCATATTATCCCACATGGCTCTCAATGTAAAACTAATCCTGTCTAAATAGGGCTTCATTCGTAATGGATTTACTTAAATAGGCTTCCAAAGAGACTTGATTTTTCTAAATCATATCAACATTTTTTAAAATGTCATCACTTTTATTGTACAATGCAAAAATTTACTTATCAGCTGCTCTGCATATTCTTTGGAAGCCACCCGTTATACTCCATCTCATTTAATCAGAATGTACACACAAAGTGCTTGAGATCCTGAGATTAGACTATAAATCGTGAATCTTTACAGATTTTCTCTCTAACTCCATCACTTCCATTTTCACTCATGAAGATAGCTTAACCAAGACCAACCGCAATTTGGTCTTTAAAGACTTAACCAAATCATAATGCTTTTAAAATCATAAAAAGTTTGTTTTTTTAGGATCTTTGGCTTTTGTTTTGATTATGATTTACATTTGAATTATATTAAAGCAATTTTTATTTCTTGTATTTGTACATGTACACATAATGCAGTTTTGTCTGTCATGAACTGTCATGTAAGTGTGAAACAACGTGATTGTCAGAGCCAAAAAAAAACTAAGGCAGAGCTACACCACTCAAATCAACCTCGTAAATACCCCCATTAAAATTAATTGCATTACACAATGATTTGCAACCATGAGACAGGTTATGGCTTGATTCAAATATGCTGGTGTTGCCGTGCTAGCGTATAATTTACACTTGAAAGTGTCTTCCAAAATTGTTTTGCGAAAATTATATTCACCGGCAGCTGTTATAGGAATTGTATGCGATGTAACTGGTGGTAAACTGAGGCAAAAGCCATCTTATAGTTTTCAGAAGTGGAAAATACTTGAGTAATTGTATTTCACTGCTATAATTAAGCATTATTTTGGTAGTTTTCTTGAGTCTATTGACATTGAATATTCTTATAAAATTTTATTAATTTATATATATTTACATATTATAAAAATGTATATATTTATTTACACCTTCAAGGACTCGTTACAGACCTACAAAATCTTTACAGACCGGGCAAATTGGTGTAGTTGCTTTAAAATAAACAAAGGATATTCAAAATTAACAAATTAACAAAGGAATTAACAAAGGAAATAACAAAGGTTAGTGTTATATAAGCTAGTATTCACATTGGATGGTGCACTGGTTAGCACTGGCACCTCACAGCAAGAACGTTCCAGGTTCAAACCTGCTGACCAACTGTGTGGGGTCTGCATGTTCTCCCTGTGCCTGTGTGGGTTTCCTCCAGTTTCCTCCCATAGCCCACAGTCATGCGGATTAGGTCAACTGGCTACTCTAATCTGCTCATGAGTGTGAATGGCTGTTCATCTCTCTGTATTAGACCTGTGATTGTTTGGCGACCTGCTCAGAAAGTACCCCACCTCTCGCCCTGGGATTGGCTCCAGTTTCCCAGTGACCCTTAAAGAGGGAGTCATCAGTTCTGGAGAAAGATTGTTGATGTTTGAACACAACAGCCAAACAAATACACAACTCCCTTTGAGTGCTCCTTCAGAAGCTCCCCAAACCAAAGTCATGGACGTGCAACCACACAAATAATGACACCCCCATCGCACCCCCTCCCTCCATGCCCCTTCAGCTTTTTCAGCACACACACAGAACGGGCAGCTAGCAGACCATGAGGAGATATTTGCTGAATTTGACAAAAAGTGTATTGGATTAAAATTGATGAATGCACCTTTAATTGATAAGCGGTATAGATAATGGATGGATGGATGGATGGATGGACTTTACATTTTTGGCTAGATACAGTATCACTCAGACAATTCAGCCAAGCTTTCACTGAGATAATTTCATACAGTAATTAACATATAAAGGATGATTAATGGGTTGATTTCTTTATAAACCTGAACCTTAAGGTTAGGCATTTGTAATAACATCCAATAGCTTTGTTCATTAACACGTGTTACATGTGTTATATATTTATTGAAGCTTTTGTATGCTAATTGAATATCTGGTTAAACTTATCCTAATAAAATACAGCCAAATTACTTTCCAGTACATTCTTAACATCAGTTCTTTGACAGAATTCCTTAACAGCCATGCATAGATGTTCAACTAGAATCATTTGTTTTGCTTTAGAGAGAGTGCAAAGCCGGTGCAAATTCAAACACATGAATTACTCTGGCTTTCAGCGAAACATTATCAACGTTTCATTGTAGAGAAGATGTCTTTGCCCAGATGGATGTTAGTCTGAAGGCTACCAGGGAAACACAATATTAGTTCATGGCTGAAACAAAACATCTGTTGAATGTATGCTAGTGTGGAGCAGATTTCACTTGTCCCCCCATGGACCAAACCCTCAATTGTTTTTATGATCTTTCATGGAAGGCATTGTGTTCACCTTTTGAACATTGCTGATTGTAAACATTTGGAGAGATGCTGGAGTTTTAGGATGGGGTGTGAAGGCGGAAGGATAGCAGAAGTAATGAAAACATGTTGAAAGTAGCGTGAAAGATGAGCAGAGGTCTTCATGTGCCATGCAAAAGCTCTTCCCGATTTATGGTCATAGCACTGTCCTGTAAGGGTGCGTTAAGTCGGGTTGTCTACAAATCAAACATGAGCTGAGCAAAAAAAAAAAACAGCAAAGAACAAGATCAGATCTGAAAAACTACTACTACTACGCACAAAATTTTTTACATGTAATGAAAATCTCAAAGGGATTATTATCCATCTGGGTCACGGGGAAGCTGGAGCCAATCCCAGCATCTTCGGGCGAGAGGCGGGGTACACCCTGGGCAGG
>JAQQZU010023851.1:0-13381 GCA_030068025.1 Parauchenoglanis punctatus | reverse complement strand
TTTGGTTTTCTGTTATTTTGAAAGTGTAAATGATGAAAATAAAATCCAACTTTTTTTGACATATTATATGAATGTCTTATTTGCATTTTGATGGCTTTTGGAGATGTTTCCATCTTTCCTTGGCTCCTTTATGCACATTAATACACATTTTTACTTGGGGTGCCCATTACTTTCGATCTCCACTGTATCTAAACATATTATAAAATCATATCACCTGTTTAGTCTTCTCATACTTTAACTTCTGATTTTTCTCACTGTTTTAAAATACATATGTTATATAAACTTAGGAAACACCTCCAAATGTATAAATGTCAAACAGTTTTTAAGCAAAACATTTTCCAAAATATAGATTATTGAAAGGTATAAAAATAATGCACATACTGTTCAAAATAGACAAAGGGTCAGTATGTGAGATTATTCTTATCCCAGTTAATGTGACAAAGAGCACCATGTGGTTACTTTGATATGGGAGACTGTATGAAATAGTAGGTAACAGATCTGTACATAAATCCACTATAAATTACTTTGGGACCTATAATTACTATAAATTACCTTTGCATATGAAACAGGCAAACAAGTCCAAAATGTTAAGCAGAATAAAAGTCATTGTTAACTAGGCAAATGACAATGATATAAACCAAGTAACCAGAATCATAATTGTAACCATGGACACTAGAGCAGAACAATAAGTCACTGAGTGTATACTTCGCAAGGTAATTGTGGAATGACTCTGTGACTGTGATTAGTGTAATGGAGCCCAGGTTTGTGGAGTCAGAATGACAGTGAATGTGAGGGAGCTTCTGATGACTGTTTGGTGTTGTAGTCTTCAGAAGCCATGTATGCAGGCCACTCAATTCTAGGAGTTGTAGTCAGCGGTCATGATTGTTTGCTCTGTGCTACTGTGCTGTACTGTTCAAGCAACAGAAGTTGATTTTTTATATGATCATGATCCAAAGCATACCAGCCACCCTTCTTTTTGGCAAACAGAAAATTAAGGTCTTATAATGGCCCTCCTAGGGACCTGAATTAACCCATATAAAGCATCTATGGGATGCAGTGGAAAAGAAATAAGCAGATATTTGATGCTCTAGTGCGGATGTACTAAAGGTTTTGTTGGTGGAATCTTGGAGAAAACTTTGACCACGACTGTTATAAAAACTGGTTAATTCCACATCCAAGAAGTTCTGTGAAGCAAAGGATGGAAAACTAAATGCTAAAATACTGTAACTGTGATTTTTAATTAATCTTTTTAAATGATCTTTAATGAAGCCAATATCTGGTTTTTGTTTAATTTTGAACAGTATAGCTCTTATTTTTATATTTCAAAACATAGTAATCTATTTCATGGGAAATTATGTACTTGAGAAGAGTGCTTGTGGTATTTTTCTTTTAAAATAGTTTACGTATTATTTTACATGTTTTCTAATGCAGTGAAATTCATACATTTGTATGTGTGGTTAAGGTGTCCAAATACTTGTGTAAATTAGGAGAAATATTTATTACAAATGACATGATTCAGAACTCACTCCAGTTTGTATGTTTTCTGGTATCTGTGTTGTTCATCCTCAGATTCCTCGGGCTCTTCTTCAACTGTACAACTCCTGAAAGAATCAAATACATGAGTAAGCAACCACACACACACACACACACATTGTTGGTTTTACTATCCTTGTGAGGACCTTTTATTGACATAATGATTAATGTAGCTACTTAATGCTGTGCCTGCCCCTAAATCCTAACGTTACCTTGGTAATGAAAAGGAAACTTTTTGGCTCTTTTATTTTTCCTTATTTTTTGTTTAAAAAAAAAACAAACAAACCCATGAGGACCATCCAATTGTGAGAACCATTCAAATCTTACTAGCCTTAAGGGTATATAAACATACACACACGTACCTGAATTCGGGGTCAGGATTCATGTAGCAGCGCCATTTTGATAAGTGTTTAAAATTAATGCCATCCTGAAGTTTCCGCCACTTGAGACAATCATCACACTGAAGCCATATTTGATCTGGTTGCTTCCTGCAAGACCACAGTAGTCAAGTAAGCACAGAAATACCATTAAACTGTCTACAACTCAACACGGTAAACATTTTATTTTCTGGGTTAGACAGAGCATAGGACACATGAACCAGGCTATTAATTAATTAATGAAAAAGATAAAGTGATTACTGAAAATCAGCGCAACCTGTTATACAGCATGTGTGCTATGCATGCACATTTCTACTAAATGGGCAGATTCTGCAAACCTGATGTGAGATACATGATGAGTCCATAGTAAGTCTTTACAACTTTTTAACAGACTCGTACTGCAAATTATTGGAGCTGTACTTCTTAATTGACTGGCCTCAATCATCCATGTGCAATTGAAATTCTCTTGCTCCCGCAAATGTTTATGCATTTTTGGCAGTTAGTCTCATACACAGTATCAAACTGCATTACCTTGGGGACTATATGAAAAGGCATGATCTAGTGCTGCCTTCATGAACAGCATGTTTAAGGTCTTCCCACACATTTTCAGTGATTTTCAAGTCAGGGGACTGTGAAGCAAATGCTTAAAATAGATTTTGAGGTATGTTTTGGATCATTGTTTTGCTGTAGAAGCCAGCCTCCACAATAGAAACCTTTGCTTCCATAATATGCTGATATTTACCAGAATTTGCATTTAAAAAGATTCCTGTGCCACTGGATGTAAGTCCAGATAAAAGTCTTAAATGGCTTAAATGGCTTTATAAATGGCTGTTGTTTCCATGTTTTCCAGTGAATGCCCTGTTTCTGTCTTCCTCATGTGTTTGGATTCATTATCATGGATAATCCTGTCTGCTTGCATGTCGACCGCTGACTGGAATATTGATGAGGACATTTAGACTGCACTAAATAAAATAAATGATTCCACGGCTCACCTCCAGCCTGCATATTGCATAACATAACTGTGTAGATTGTGAATTAACATTTGCAGATTTTTAAAATTTGTTTCAAGTAATTTCATTAAGTGTACATAATCATTTGCAAGAATCTTTTTTGTTTTAATTGTTTTCACATGAAAAAAAAAGAAAAAAAAAGTGATTTTGCCAGGGGTGGCCAAACTTTTGCATAAAACTGTGTGTGTGTGTGTGTGTGTGTGTGTGTGTGTGTGTGTGTGTGTGTGTGTGCTCATGCGCAGCTTTAAACTTACACCATATCCTGAGCAGATTCAGTGCAGTTCAGGCTTTTCTTAAGTCTATAACGGATTTCCTTCCAATATTCCTCAAGCTTATAACCTACACTCAGCATGGTTTTCCTGCATGAACACAAAATATCATTTTTAGGTATACTAAATATATGTACATGAATGCTGCTAATCAGATTGTTAAAATAAGTCAATGGTCTGCAGATATTGTAGTGACAATACTCATAATGTATATTGCACTACTGTAACATCCATCCTGTGCTCTGTTCCACCAGACCACCAGAAGGCGCCCTCCCCTGCAGTGTGAACCATATTTTTCTGTGGCTCTCAGTTTCTGTTTGAACTATTTAAAAAGCATATTTATTCTTTTCTTGATGTGAAGTCTTGCAGTTTGCCTATTATCCATGTACATTCTGAGCTTTTGTATCTGGATTGATCACCCATGTTTTCTAGTCTTGCTTTGAGTTTTGTCCCAGCCTAACCCTTGCTTACCTTTACACTGATCTTGATACTTTTGGTATTTTTTTCCCTTGGTCTGTTTACACATTTTGAGTTTTGCCTTTGGATGGGTTCATTGATACTTTTGATCTTTTGATATCCATCCTGCTTGTCTTAACTCTGCCTTTTTGATTCAAACCTTGAGTATATGGATCTTTATTTTGTGTCTCTGGGTCCCTTGTTACAGCTATATTGAAACCTGTATTTATTCAGAATTAATTTCTGGAAATTTTCCATATAAGTCACAAGTCTTCTGGAAATTTTACTAAACACACCTGTACTCTTCTGTATTCTCAAAGTCCTGCTTGTTGTGAGTTGGTGTGAGGTATTTGCACTCTATCACCCCGATAACACCCACTCCTGTGCTGTGGTCCTGGTAACAGAACATAATAAACACTGAATGAATTAAAGAGCTTATTTTTTTTACTTTACTAAATCAGTCTTGAAATAGAATACTGTGCAAAAGTCTTGAGCCACTCCTCAAGACTTTTCACTTCTTTATATTTTGCCAGGAAAATTAGACAATAGGTACAGTGATTTATTGCAACATGTGCAAACATACATGTAAGTACAGTATATAACACAAAGACAGTTTATATAATTCTTAGAAGCTTTAAAGTCAACATTTGGTGTAACGTGATTATGGTTATTCTTCAACACAGCCTGAACTCTCTCAGGCAAGCTTTCTTGTAATTTCTTTAAGTAGTCTTCAGGAACAGTTCTCCAGGATTCATGAAGGACATTCCAAAGCTCTTCTTTGGATGTTGGCCGCCTTTTGTTCCATTGCCTGTTGAGATGATCCCACACTGCTTCAATAATGTTGAAATCTGGGCTATGGGGAGACCAATCCATGACTAATAGTGTTCCATCATGTTTTTTCCAATGAAAAAAAAGCCCAAAATATAAGAAATCGTGAAAGCCCAAAATATAAGAAGTCCTGTATACTTGACTACATAGGAACAGCTTATTTCCAAAACCTGCTAAACCTCTCACTCTCTCTCTCTGTCTTAGAACGAAAATGTTTAATTTGATTTATATATGTATTTCACATGTCCAAGTATATATGTAAAATACATTACAAATTAAATGTATGCTGTGCAAAAACTGTACCTGTTAATACCTTACTGTTCAAACTGGGCTGATATTCAGGACACAGCCTCTATGTTTGAGGTTTCTGGTCCAGAAGAGATAATAAACAATTAATTTCTAACAGTTGTTTTTGAGGCGGATATGTGGGGGAGAAAGTTCCAGGCAATTTTTGTTGTCCTAATTTCCATCTCTAATTGAGCATAGCACAGATTACGCAGCATGACAACATCTGATAATTAAGTCCATTTATGTCCATGGACATTTGGAATGTAATTGAAATAAGTAATTCAGAAATAAGTTCTTTATATGCTCAATGACAACTATCCATAATCTGTATTTGTCTTTAATCGTTTATTATCTTGAAATATGTTCAAATAGTCAATAGCCCTTGCTCAGAATGGCTCTGAAGCACACTGTGCCCAGTGAAAGAATAAAACTACAGCTTCATTCACAGTAATGCTGGTTATGGATCTAACTGTCCTTTTGTTAATACTGGATAATCACAAATTCAGTTAATACACACCTGAATGCCCTATAGTGTGTGTGCACATGCCAATAAGTTATAGTGATGTAATATTTGCTGTAAATAACTTCAGACCCTGTCATTTCTTTCTTGGAACCTAATAACTGAGTGCATATAGAGATGGTTTCAAGAACCAAGGTATTCCCTGTTATATTGATTGTTTAAATAAATATAATAAAAATACTTTTGCAGGGGACTGTATCTGTGTTAATCTGCATATTCGTGCTTGGTTTTCCCATCCCATTCAGTTCCTGTATGCAGACAAAGATGAAACTCGTGTGAACTATATAATCCTTACCTTGCGCTGGCAGGCAACACGCTCATAGGCTTTGATGAGGCGGTTTTTGTGGTACATCATAAGGCCATGGTGGTCTTTGCTCTTTGTGTTGTAGCCAAATGTTATTGGTATTGCATTTTTCTGAGACAAAGAATTAAGGATCATAGCCTTTAAAATATATGACAATAATTTAATAGTTATATATTTACACATTCAGTTGCTCTAATAACCCGCAAAAGGATACAAGAGGAGGAACACAGACAGGTTTGTATGTGTCCTTGAGGACTTTTGCTAGAGTTTTGGTGAAAAACTGAGTTTCCACCTTCTGCCCTTGAAGGATAATCTGCATTCTTGGCTTCAGGTACAGGATACTACAGTATGCCTAATGAAAAGTAAAACAAACACAAACCTGACTATATATGGACCAGTGGTTAAAAAATCTTAAACTCTCTTGAGTTCTGAGTTAAATTAAAAAAAAAAAAAAACAGATTACAGTTAGCTAAATTAACTGGTTAATTAAATTGGTGTCAGATGAAAACTCTTTCATAGTTAGCTTTAGCAGTCATGTTGATCTATGAAAATGTGACCAGTTGTGAAATTTATAAAAACTTATAAAAATTTATAAAAAATTTATGAAAACACCACTTTTTTGGAAGCAGAATAATATGTTCTTCTGTCTACTTATCACCCATGTACAGTCAGGTCCATAAGTATTTGGATAGGAACACATTTTTTTGTCCCATTTTGTCACATTTTGCCCCTGAACACCACCACAATGGATTTGAAATTTAGCAATGACAGAAATTTCACAGTAAATGTTTAGGAATTACAGCCAAGTTTCTCCACATTCATAGACTCAAAAGTAATTAGACAATCAACTGATCAGCAGTTTTATGGCCAGTTTCCTCATTAGTTCATGACAGATTAAAGAGATAAAAGTTCTGGAGTTGATTCACAGTACTGAATTTACATTTGGCAGCTGGTTATGGTAACTCTCAATATCAACATCAGTCCAAACAGGTATCAATGCAAGTTAAGGAGGCCATCATCATTAAGCTAAAAAAAAACAGACCAACAGATCTATACGAGATATAGCAGAAACTTTAGGAGTGGACAAATAAACAATTTAGTACATTATTAAAAAGAAGAAATGCACTAGTGTTCTCAACAACACAAAAAGGCCTGGAAGACCAAAGAAGACAACTAAAGTAGATGATAATAGGATTCTTTCCTTGGTAAAGAGGAACCCATTCACAACATATAGCCAATTCAAGAACACTCTCAAAGATGTGGGTTTATCATTGTCAAAGTCTACAATCAAGAGATGCCTAATAGTCAATAGTAGTAGTTGCCCTTGCTCAGAATGGCTCTGAAGCACACTGTGCCCATTGAAAGAATAAAATTGCAGCTTAGTTCACAATAATGCGTGTTATTACATACTGTCCTTCTATTAACACTAAATGACCCCCAAAGGCAGTTTCAAAACAACTGAATGCCAACTAGCATGTGTGCACACATGCAAAGACCTTCAAGCCAAGTTATAGTGTTCTAATATTTGCTGTAAATAACTTCACACCCTATCACTTCGTTCCTGGAACCTGATTACTGAGTGCATATTGAGAAGGAAATGGTTTCAAGAACCCAGGTGTGCCCTGTTAGATTGATTGTTTTAACAAGTCCTCAATACTTTTGGAGAGAACTGCATCTGTATAGTTGAATGTAAATACAGAGAATTTACCTCAAGATGCAAACCACTAGTAACCCTCAAGAATAGAAAGCCCAGATTAGACTTTACTAGAAAGCCTGCTGAGCTCTGGAACATGATTCCTTGAAAACCAAGATTAAATTGTAGCAGAATGAAGGGAAGAGAAGTGTATGGTGAAGAAAAGTAAGGGCTCATGATGCAAAACATACCACATCATCTGCCAATCACAGTGGACATGAGCATATGTGGCTGCCAAAGGAATTCTGGTGTTTATTGCTGATGTGACTGCTGATAGAAGTAGCAGGATGAAGTGTTATGAGCTATACTTCCTGCTCAGATTCGGTCAAATGCTGCAAAACATTTGCAAAACAACACTTCACAGTACAGATGGATAATGACCCAAAACATACAGTGAAAGCAACCCAAGAGCTTCTTAAGGCAATGAAATGGAATGTTCTTAAATGTCCAAGTCAGTCAACCTAATTGAGCATGCTTTTCACATACTGAAGATAAAACTGAAGGCAGAAAGACCCGCAAACAAGCAGCAATTGAAGGTGATTGCAGTAAAGGCCTGCCAAATCATCTCAAGTCTCAGTATTTAGTGATGTACATGGGTTCCAGACCTCAGGCACTCATTGATTGTAGAGGCCTTGCATCCAGTTATTATTATGTACACTATTATGCTCATATTTATAATTGTTTGTTTGTCCTATTACTTTTGATCCTGTGAAAATGGAGGGACTTTGAAAAAATGGCTGTAATTCATAAATCGTTAATATGTTAATGGTTTTGTTAAACCCCCTGAATTATAGCTGAAAATCTACAGTCAATCCCATCTTTACTGCTTCATTTAAAATCCATTGTGATACAGAGGCAAAATTATGAAAACTGTGTCCCTGTCCAAATGCTTAGATAGATCTCTCCATCACTTCTTGAAAGATTTTTCCATTTCTATGTGCATTTATGAGTAATGTTTTCTTTGTTGATTGTCTCTGATCAAATTTTTTTCTGGAACCAAAGAATAAAGAAACTCAAACTGGTTAAGTCTCAAATCCTGCTTTGTGAAAGAGCCCTGTTATCTCTATAAAGTAAACCATGTAATTCTAACAATCGATTATTTCAACATTCAGTGGTTAAATTCTCACCCGCAGTGAATATTCACTCTCAGGCACTGACATGCGACCTTCAGGTTGGCGCTGGTTTGTCTCCCTGGTGCTCTCGTACACGTCAGCAGGAATCTGGATGTCATAGCGATCCTTTGTGAAGTCAAATTCCAATTTCCCTGAAGATGTTCTTCAACAGAATAATTTTAAGTGGAAGCATTTGGTACATATTATGGTATAAATGTACAAGGCAATTCACTATTCCAATTCACAATTCACTATTCAGCAGTATATATGTTCAGGGAGATCACCTGCGTAGGTTCCAGATGATGATGCGGGTTCCGCTTGAGTTGGCGCACAACCCGTCAATGACACTGAACTCAGACCGCAGCTCTTTCTTGGTGTTAAACAGGGAATGTGTCAGGATATCATGAAGACTCTCCTCATATTCTGGTGCAGCACTGAGTGAACAGCAAGGTTAAGGACCAAACTGCACAGAGGAACCTTTAAAATCTTAAAGAGCCTTTATTTAACTTTCTGTGCCACTAACAGGCTCCAAAGTTTAAAAACATTACTCACCCTCATAGCTACATACAGTATCTTTCTTTTAGTTTCACTTTAGTTAATGAATAGGATGTTTTAATATTAATAAATTTGCTAAATTTTCTTATCTCCTGCAGTTATAAAAGTTCTTGTAATAGAAATCTCCTACTCAATGCTGCAGTCCACATTCCTATTAAATTTAGCCAACTGTCCATCTGTTTAAAGGATATCAGTCTGTCCAGTATTTTTAAACACTACAATAGACACCAAGATATTTTGTGCTTCTATCTTCTTGAGGTAAGACTGTGACAGGAGACCCACACACATGGTGTCGGCTTTCTTTGAGAACACAATGGCATCCTTTCCCAAGCGCATGGAGCCCGATTTAAAACCATTACCATAAAGACCCACTGGAACATGGCCTTTTACTGTTTGCTTATCACTGAAGCCAAAACTGAGAGAGAGAGAGAGAGAGAGAGAGAGAGAGAGAGAGAGAGCTCTGTTAGTAAAAAGAGAAACTGTATACTGTTTACACATAAACAAATTTGTCATTGAAGTGAATTGCTGGATTATCTAATTGCCCTCTGAAGGATACTGCAGGCTTCATGAACACACTCCTACCTGAGCATTTTGTGCATCTTGTCGTAGTCCATACCTTTTCCATTATCCAGGAAAATGAGGCAGTCCTGGCCTTTGATCACTGTTTTATTAATCCAGAATTGTTTTGCATTGACATCTGGGTCATAAGCATTGTCTGTCAATAGAAGTAATAAAACAGAAAAAATCTGATACTATTCACTATTTCATATGTGACAATTCACATGTGTGTGGAACACACTGAGAAACATTTACAGTCACCTCTAAAGGAGTCAGCTCTAAAGGATGTAAGTAAATCCTAAAACAAACATCCATTCATTTATATTCAGCAATACTTTCTCTTGGTCAGTAGAGATCAGGACCCTAACCTGGGAACACTGAGCAAAAGGTAGGAATACAAACTGCAGAAGACATCCATCTATCACAGAAAAAACACACGTATTTGCACCCCTGTCCCAGAAGCTATGAGGGAGCAGCACTACCTGTTGTGCCACTTCAAAAATAAATGATTCTTGTAATGTTATAAATGTGTTCAACAAATGCTAGAAACCAGTAAAAACATTCCCTGAGTGTCTCAAGATTTTAATGGGGTCAGAAATGACTGTAAGAGCTATGGCATTTCTTATGTGTTTTGAACAGTTTAGAACAGATTCTTATAGCTCTAAGGCAAACATAGTTTGTGGTTCTGAAAAATTATAGGTACAAACTCAAATGTATCCCCCCCCCATGGAGTGATCTACTTCTTTTCTTGTTTGGCATAGTGAGGTAATATATTCGCTGTGGTACAAAAGACTGAGACCATTAGTGAAAACGCTTCTGCTTTTTTTTTTTTTTTTTTTTTTTTTTTTTTTTTTAAAATGAATTTAAAAATTTCTTAGTATTTGGATATGCTTTTTGCTCTAATGACTGGCATGGACTCCACAAGTTTGTGCAAAACCTGAAGATCAATTTTAGATGAAATCCATCAGCATGTTGACTAAACACATACTTCAATAGAAGGGATAAGACTCATGAAAAATCTGACCTTTTGTACAAAGGAGGTAACATGCTCAATATCACAAAATGGCTTAAATTTAAATAGCGAACTAGGAATTAAGTATCTTGAATATTGAATATTCAAGATGTTGCATGTTACTTTATTTTAAGCTTGTTTATTTCCAGTTAAAAAAATCCAGATTTTCAATGTGGTCTCTGACTTTTGGACCCTACCGCATGTAATTCAATGGAAGTGATTTTCATTTTCTGAGCCTACTAGTTCAGAACTTGGGGACCTCCCTTTACAGTAAACTATGCAAGTACGGTCTGAAATTAACCATTTATATTCAGCTGTAATGGTGCCTTGTAAAATATTCAATAATCCTTCAAAAAACCTGAAAGATTGCAACATTTAATGTGTGTCTTTTAGGTCTGAAGTAACACGTGGTAATACACTGCACAGATTTTACAGTACTCAGTACTTTGCACGCGACCCAAGACCAAACATTGTAATCCATGCCACTGTTAAATACTTCTGAATATCATCAACACAAATACTTTATGTGATTTGTAGAAAATGTGATTTTATTCAAATATGTGATTTTATACAAATGTGCTGAAAGACTACATAATAAAAAGCAGAACAGGCTGTACAAATATATTGACATGAATAATGTTTCTAATTATTTGTTTGTATCGAGAATTGAAACTACATTAATTTCAGAGGTATTTAAGCATTTAAGACACTTGCCAAGGTGGATTACATCTGTGGACTTTCAAATCTAGACTTATTTTAATAATTTATAGATTCTATGCAATAAACACAATAATGCTGTTCCTTTTGGTTTTGGTTTGAGAATCAGCATATTCCACAGAGCACTTCCACTATTACATTAAAGGTAAAGATAAAGTTTCCAGTTGTAATTTTCCTAATCAGGTTGCTTAAAGTGAGTTATGTTTGAACAAACTGCACAGCCAATTGATGAAGACACATAGCTGATTCTAGGCTTGTATTTAGGTGGGCTTTAGCCCCTCTGTTATTAATCTTATGCAAAATCAATCCTGGACTGTACCATTCATAAAAATGTCATCAGAATGAATGGAAAATACCTCATTCATTCTAACGCATTTCAAATATTTACTATATTACTCTTTTACACTGACTGTAGGCTTTAATTCCTTTTGGTGTCTTGTGCTGTGTTGTTTATCTGTTTGAATTTGGTGGTTGGATAGTGAAGCTTAACATTCATTTTTATTTATGTCTTCATGGGATTTTATCCTCCAAAAGCATTAACCTATGGAGTCGTGGTCAAAATTACAATGTATAAATATTTTAAAAGTAGGTTCATCAGAAAAAAATAAATCTGCTTACCACTAACTGAGGGATAACCCCCCTGTCCCTTCAGTCACCTCGAAGGGGGTCATATAAACTATTCAGTAATGTACTGGTTTCTGCTTGCAGGTGAGTTTTTAAATCTGGCTTGTATAAACTACAATTTTAAAGTGATATCTGGAAATAAGGGGAAACAATCACTTTTTTTTAGAAAAAATGGAAAAAATTTAAACATAAACCTACAGAAATGTGACTGTGCCATTTTGCATTCAGATGCAGAAGGGCAGCATCACCTCATCCTCTGTCATAATGAACACTGGTGCTCCACAGGGGTGTGTACTGAGCCCTCTCCTGTACTCACTCTACACCTACGACTGCACGGCCACTAGCAGCTCCAACATCATTGTGAAGTTTGTGAACGACACAACAGTGGTGGGTCTTATCACCAACGGCGATGAGATGGCATATAGGGAGGAGGTCAGCTCCTTGACACATTGGTGCCAGGAGAACCATCTCACCCTCAATGTACAAAGACCAAAGAGCTGATAGTGGACTTGCGGAGGTGCTCATACCCCCATCACCATCAACGGCGCTGCTGTGGAGAGAGTGAGCAGCTTCCGTTTCCTGGGAGTACATTTAGCGGAGGAGCTCACATTGTCAGTTCACACAGACAAAACAGTGAAGAAGGCGCAGCAGCGCCTCTTCTTTCTCAGGAGACTGAAGAGATTCGGCGAGACCCCCCGCATCCTCAGGACCTTCTACCGCTGTGCCATTGAGAGCATCCTCACAGGATGCATCACTACCTGGTAAGGCAACAGCTCCGCCTACAACCGCAAGGATTTGCAGAGAGTGGGGCGGTGTTCTGAAAGGATAATTGGAGGTCAGCTTCCCTCACTCCATGTCATCTACAGGAAGCAGTGCCTGAGGAAAGCGGGGAGGATCATCAAAGACTCCAGTCACCCCAGTCACAACCTGTTTAAACCACTTCCGTCAGGCAGGAGGTATTGCAGTATCGGGTCCCGAACCAGCAGGCTGAGGGACAGCTTTTTCCATCAGGCCATCAGACTTCTGAACACTGACCACTAATACTTTGTAATACACTCCATTGTCACTTTATCTACCCTACGTCACTTATGCACTCCATACTGCACATAATTGCTGTATATTTATATATATATATACACAGTGCATCCGGAAAGTATTCATGGCGCATCACTTTTTCCACATTTTGTTATGTTAAAGCCTTATTCCAAAATGGATTGAATTCAATTTTTCCTCAGAATTCTACACACAACACCCCATAATGACAACATGAAAAAAAGTTTACTTGAGATTCTTACAAATTTATTAAAAATAAAAAAACTGAGAAAGCACATGTACATACGTATTAACAGCCTTTGCCATGAAGCTCAAAATTGAGCTCAGGTGCATCGTGTTTCCACTGATCATCCTTGAGATGTTTCTGCAGCTTAATTGGAGTCCACCTGTGGTAAGTTCAGTTGATTGGACATGATTTGGAAAGGCACACACCTGTCTATATAAGGTCCCACAGTTGACAGTGCATGTCAGA
>JAQQZU010023850.1:0-13382 GCA_030068025.1 Parauchenoglanis punctatus | reverse complement strand
TTCATACAAATATTTACACATTAAGTTTACTGAAAGTAAAAACAGTTGACAGTCAGAGGACGTTTCTTTTTTTGCTGGGTTTATATGCTAAACCATGTCTAGAGCAGTGATAGGCATTTTGATTCATTTTACATTTGTCTTACTAAACTCTAAAGCTTGTTTTATAACACAATTTCAGTAACCTCATATGATTATTACTTGTCACACTTTACAAGATGATCCCAATGAAATCTGCTGATTTCTGTATGTTTTCCATGTCAGATTAGATGATGAAGATTCTCTGACGATAGACTTGTGATGAAACGAAATGGTCTGCTTATGTCATAAAACAGCATGGTTCAGGCTTGAGCACGAAAGGTCTTTTACAGAATCTTACTTTTGACAGAATCCCTGAGTAGCTATGAATGTATATTTTTTATTTGGCACGTTTTGTCATGATGGGAAGTTATTTTTGTCATTATCACGACATAATGAAACATCGTATTCTCGTGATTGCGAAAGTATCCTCAAGATAACTCCATTTTCTCATGATAATGACATAATTTTCTCGAGATCTTGAGATCACGAAACTTCGTTTTCCAGAAATTTGCATCTCTCTGTCATCATCCGGTATCCATGGAGTTGCCCTGGGCCTCGACATAGTTCACAACGGAACCGGGCTCACTTTGCTTGCGCTGGCGATAACGCTGTAGTCTTGCTAACTGTTTTTTTAAATTACACGCACTTTTGTGAACATTGTCTGTAACGGCAAGACATGAAGATATGTCATCCTGCGTCAGGCCTTGATTGAGTTTGAGGTAATAAGGATATTTTTCTGTCCGTTAGCATTACAGCTCACTGTATGAGAGGTCGAGAATGCTGGTTGGTAACATTCTTGTAATTAAAGTGAGAATGTAAGTATTTTCATTTACTTTCTGCCAGTGCAACTACTGTATTTGGAGCTGTTCCATAAGTTTTGCACAATCCTCTGGCGTCTTCCTATTGCTGACTTTTAAACAGGCTTTGTAGCAGCCGTCACATCTGAGATTTGTATTAATAATTTTGGACACTGCCAATCATTAGCTCTGTCGTCGGCCATCTTTCATAAGGACAGTGCAATGGGGCTAAATCATCCCATTGTAACTTTTAACTTGATGATTTGTCTCTGACAATTTCGTACAGTGTAAGCCTGACTTATGCCAGAATTACACCAAACTACTCTTCAAGCGAGTTCACTGTTGCAGGTAAATTTCCAATATCGGAATAAAATCATAAGAGTTTTGCTAGAGCTGGGGTGCGCTCCAAACCAGAAGGAGGCACTTAACCCCAACGGAAACACTTGTTACTCAACTTTTTCACTTTCTCAGACAAATTTCTAATATGGGAATAAATTCATAAGAGAAAAAAAATTATCTTGATCTCTTAGTGTGAGATGATCAGGATATTTTTCTCATCTTTTCTTGTCTTGACTTTCTGATAAAATCACTTGTGTTTAATTTTATCTTTTGTCTCGGCTCATGCAAATAGTGACCCTGCGAGATCCCCAGTCTTTGCAAAATCATAGATAATCACTTGAAAAGTCATTTGGTGTAAGGCCGGCATAACTCTGCGACTTTAGATGTCAGAGGGTGTCAGACTTTAGTCATTTAACAGTCTTTTCAGAGTCTTTTGAAAGTCTTCTAGTGTTAGGTTAGCATTAAGAAGAACAATTTCCCTCTGGCACCTTAAAATGTTCTTTATTTCTGTGATACCTCCAATTAACTCTCTCTTGGAGAAAAGATCTCACGTAGAAGCCCTTCACAGGAGTTGAAGAGTAGGGAGAAAGTTGAAAACCTACAAAAAAAAAAGTGATTCATGGGAAGTGTTGCGTTCTTGGTATTTTTCACACTTCCAGAAGGGGAAGTTTTTACAGGTAATTTGAGTGATTTACGATTCAAAAATAACTCCAGTGTCCAAAAGCTATGACGTGATGCACATTAAACCTGTGAAGTTAAGTGAAGTGTAATGAAGTGAACTGAAGTGTAGTGCGGTGGAGTGAAGGGAAGTGTGTGCAAAATACTGTGGACACCACGTTTAAAATCAAAAGGTTTTTAGTAACCGTGGCAGATGTTTCCCACATTTTATCAACCTCACTGTTATTTTATGGCTTTCTAATAACATGTTGTTCCATTTTCTGGGACATGGCGACTCATTCACGTTTACTGGTACGGGTTTTGGAGTTTCGGGAGCTTATCCTGGGAAGGCTGGGAGCGGAGCCGGGAATACATCATCTCAGCGCACCATGCGCACACTTTCCTACACTCATTCACACTGGCATGCATTTGGGAGGTAGGAGGAAAGCAGAGCGGAAAACTCACATGGACACAGAAACTCCACACAGACAAAACGCTGAGCTCAGGATCAAAGCTGGGACCCTGGAGCTGTTAGAATATTTGTACACAATAAACATATGAGTCTATGCATATTTTACCTTTCCTGCTATATTTAATATATAAAAATATATTTTGTGGCACATGAACAGTTTCTTTTTTCTATTTATTAGGAGAGTAGTGCACCGTTTGGAAAAAAAAAAAAAAAAAGAATTCTTTAAAACCTAAATGAATAAATCATTTGGATGTGGATTTAGTTCTGAACCTACAGTGCCTTGCATAAGTATTCACCCCCTTGAACTGTTCCAAATGTTATAGTTTTACAACCTCGAAGCAAAATGGACGTTTCATTTTCACGATGTTTGAATTGCATTCGATACATTTGAATTGCAGGTTGTTGTTTTGTTTTTTTTTTACATGTAGTACATTTACATCCACAGAAACCTACAGGAGACTACTACGTCTTCATAAAAGCATATCCACATTCTAGTGCAGATAGGACTGAGAATACCATAATGCTAAAACTTTGTTACATAGGAGTCCTTGTGTGATTTAGTAAAGCAAAAAAAAAAAAAAAAAAAAGAACAAAAACAGTATGTTTGTGTAGCTTTAATGGTTGATTAGTGAAGAGATAAGTCTTCTGTCTTACTGGATATGAGTACACTGGATATTTTGGAAATTTCAACACTGATATTCATTCTGCTAATCAAAATAATTCAACATATTTGGTGAGAACCAGCTTTTCTTTATTTAAATCACAAGGTTTTAGCTAGTATCATGTTGTATGGACCTGTTTTTTTTTTATTTTTATGTTGTCTGACATAACTAGACATTTTATTTTACTTTTTTAACCAAGTATCGTATAAATTAGCAAATTTTCCATACCCATGTTCTTACTCAACTAGTTAAATTCCTACACTCACAACAACTAAGTTTTTTTCTCTGATTCTGAAAAAGACAATATTCATACCCAGCTGTTTACGTAGCAAATGAAAATGAATATTTAATAAATATTCCCATTTAAATGCATGCATCTCTACCCCAGCCTTGCAAACTCTTGTCTTGGTTGGTTTGTGTACAACGCACAGAGCTGAACGTAAACAGACAAGAGGTTTTGTGTCGCAAAATGCTGCTAAAAACCCTAGCCGAGACACATATTCAAAACGCGCTCAATACATGCCCAAAGAATGCTCCTAAAACTCGAATAATATCGGCATATCCCACATGTTTTAATCAGAAAATGCTGAATATATCGGAATATCCAAAAGGCATATGCTGTTTACATGGCCCTGGTCAAATTCTGAATATTGCCCTATTCAGAATAATTGTGGAATATTAGTATGCGTGTAAACGTACTGAACGTAGAGCGTGGAGTCCTTCCATATTTCCATTTGCACCCTTTCGCATGTAGAATGGATCCCAGGCACTGTTTGTATGATGAGCTGCAGCCTTAATAAATTAAACAGTAATGTCAGACAGATTGCGGTGCACACCACAGCCGTGTCATTTGTGCTTCTTCTACTCACACGTACATTGGGCTCTTTGTCTTTGACAGCAATGGGAGGCCACTTTAATAAAAGTCATTGCATAGGGAGCTACCTACACCGTGCAGTGTCTTTTCCCATGTGTCCAAACTCTACTTTCTGCACAATAAACCCTGGATAAACCCAAGAGAATGGTCTGTGTGTGTGTGTGTGTGTGTGTGTGTGTGTGTGTGTGTGGGAGCCAAAGAGTGTTTTTTCTGCTATTAAAAAAGCAAACTGAATCGTTTCCCTGTCCAGAGGCTTTGAAAGACTCATCAAAGCCATGCAAATAGGAGTAGAGCTATTGATTTGGCCCTGGTGCCTGTGTGTATTTTAGATGTGTGTTTTTTTTAATGCCTTACAGGCAGCTCAGGCAGAAATAATGATGTTGCATAGGTCAAACAGGCCGTGTATTCGTATCGCTTTCAAACATATGAAGAAGAATCAGAGCTGCAGGAGCACTATAGATATTTATCTCATGCTTTTATACTACATAATAATTTTCTATATCGTCAAAGCATTCCACGTAAAGGAATTACTTGCTGCTACATATGTGCAGGCAAATATAAACAATGCGCGCAGCATTTATCCACTCTAAACGCATTATTGTATGCATCATCACATTTTGAGGCTAGTGTTAATGTGATAAAAAGATAAAAAAAAATACCAGAGGACTGCATTTGGATTGATAGATTCTTCTGCTATACACTTGCATCCTTGCCAAAGGGGATTAACAGGTTTTTCCTCCCTTTTGTTCCCTCTACTTCAGGTTTTTGACTCAGAGGACTGTTTCAAGTTGGTTAGTGTTTATTGACAGCCTGTAGTATGTGGCTGAGTTCTCTTGCAATGGTTCAGAGATGCTTTTGATCCGGCTGCCTGGAAGGCACTGTTACAGTTAAAGCTGGTCTGTAAATCCCAGCCCTGTCTGTGTGAGTGAGCCGGGTCTATCGGAATTGAAAAGACGCCTGTCCTGTACTGTTTCACTCATTAAAGCTCCGTCAGCAAAGCCAAAGCCAGCTCTCAGAAGGCGGCCAGAGATTCTAGCGTACCTGAGATTTTTCATGTATAATGACTTCTGAAAGGATTCATATTTATTTACTCACTTATTTATTTATTTATTTATTTAGTTGTATAAACACCATTTTGTATAAACCTTACGTACACATGAAAATCCCAGGAGAACCGCTGTTTCTGAAATACTCACACCAGCCTGTCTGGCACCAACATCCATACCATGATGAAAGCCACAGAGATCACATTTTCCCCCATTAGGATGTTTGATATTTGATGAACATTATCTGAAGCTTTTGATCTGTATCTACAGGACTTTATGCATTGCACTGCTGCCACATGATTGGCTGGTTAATTGTTAAATGCACGAATGAACAGTTGTACATCTGTTCCTAATAAAGTGGCTAGCGAGTATAATTTATATACAAGTGTTTACAAATGAGCAGCCATTTTAAAATATACATCTAACCTGAAACAATAAGAAACAAGAACCATATAGGACTATATTTTGTCATGCCGAAAAATAATTATTTAGGTTAGACCTGAATAAATAATTGTTTAGATTTCAATGCCATATTTGTGCAGAAAGAAATCATTTATGGCATACCATTGATGATAAACTTAACAATAGCATTTTGATAAAACTCATGAGTGCCTGTGATATTAATGTCCAATCAAAGAAAGATGAACAGTTATGTCATTTAGCTTTAGTTAGCTTTACCTTTACTAAGTAGTATTTTTGTTTCATTTAGTGGTTTAAATTGGCATGACCTTTTTAATAAACTATCATGACCAATCGTGATAATGGTAAAATAACATTTACAGTGTGAGCCTTATGATGCAAGTAAGCGATATTATAATTTCTTGCTCTTCAGTCAACCATAACCGACTCCAAGAGAGACCAAAAATGTAGTTTTTAGGGTCACACTGACACTTTTTAGCATCATTCCAGATATGAAGTCAAGTGCGTTCATCATGTACATTCAAGCATATGTACATTGAACTGTTTATGGCGAGGCTCACATAAATTGCTTAGGTGTATATAACATACAAAAAACCCAAACAAACACCATACAAACTTACGCAAATGATCAAAATAGAATACAAGGTAAGTAGAGAAGGAGCGAGGAGAGGGAAATGGCATACATCCGACAAAGGAAGGTGTAAAGCACTCGAGTGAAGAGTGAGCAAGTGACAATAGAAAAAGTATGTAGTGACTCAGTGACACTGGGAATGGAGATGAACTGCCCTGCAGGCTATTTAGGAATCTAATAGCCTGCAGGTAAAATTGTTGTTTAGCCGGCTTCTCAGTGACTGGATACTCCGATATGAGAACAGTTTATGTGCTGGGAGTCTGAGGTCTGAGTGATTTTGTGAGCTTTTCTCAGGCATTGTGCCTGGTATCCAAGAAGTAGAAAGTAGGAGCTTGGAATCATGTCAGTTTTGAGCTCTGCATTCGAGCCTCTAAGTGAGAAAAAAACCACGGACACCTCCATGTTTAGCATTTTTTCTCAACAAGCTATCTAGATAACATGATGAGCAAGGGGGTAATGGAGCATTCAGAATGCGTATACGTCACAGAGAAACACAACGCTGTATGAGCAGCTCCATAACCACGTAACTCACTTTATGGCTGCATTATGCTGAAAATGACATCATGATCCTGCAACATCCACTCACACAAAAGTATTGTATGGCTTTCTCTCTGTAGCCTTAGCCACTGTCATGACCATATTGGGTTGCTGATTCTCTGGGAGGGGTGGCCTAATACTGCCTAAGCAAGGTCTCTAGTCTTGCACTCCACCATTCACGCTGACATTGGGCAATTTAGAGCAGCCAGTTAACCTAGGAAACCCACACAGGCACGGGGAGAACATGCAAACTCCACACAGAACGGCACCCTGGCCAACCTAGGGATCAAACCTGGGCCTTTATTTCTGTGGATCGACCGTGCTAATTACTGCACCACCATGCCACCTGCTTGAGTAATAAGCTCTCATTGAATCTGAAAAAAACCTATTCGGCCATCGGTAGTACCCCTTAAAAAGCTCAGTGACACTTACCAAAGTTAGCTGCATTCAGAAAAAAAGACATCAAAGTCATATTCAAAGTCAGAAAGTGAGCCAGAAGAATTTTTTTGTGGTACATGCATATCACCCAGACATTGATGTAGCGTTACGTTGCTTTGCGTCATCAAAATAGAATCTTTTGCACATGGTCAGTGAGAGGCTCAACAGGAAGTAGCCCCAATCTGGCTTCACTTCTCTCCCTTCAAACCATATGGAATGGATTATAACCCATAACCCTCTGCCTACTCTTTTTTTACCTTCTATCGTGATGATTGATGTGTATTTACCTCCTCAGAACAGCAAAATGAATAGCCAGTGTTCGAGATTTAACAAGTGAATATGTCTGTATTTTGACTGATGTAAAGGAAATACTAGACTATAGAGCATAATTCATTTAAAGTAAGAGGTTCTTCTCTCTTTACTAATGATGCTGTGTGCAGCCATCTTGATCTTGATTGAATTCGGTGTTGAGGAGACAATTTTCTTCAGTTTTTCCTAGTCTGAGGTTAGAAATTAGAAATTAGAGTTAGTCAAATGCAGCATATGTCCTGTATGGCTGGAAGTCCGTTACCTGTGATGCATTCTGCTATTCTCTTCACTCTCTGGAGAGCCTTGCAGTTGTGGGCGGTGCAGCTACCGTACCATACAGTGGTGCACCCATTCATGTGGAACAGCAGTAGAAGTCGGTAACGATGGTAGGGTCTAGACCATCTCTTTTAGTATCTGCAGGAAATAAAGTCTCCAGCGTGTAGCTTATGATAGTCTCAGTGTGGAGTGACCAGGTGAGGTTATCGGTGAAGTTCCTGACTCTTTTCACTACAGCTCCATTGTTGTGTCAGGGCATGTGTTTGCTCCACCCTGCCACTTCCAGTAGTCCAGCATCATGTTCTTTGTTTTGCTGATGATGAGAGAGTGGCGGTTGTTGTGGTATCATTCTAACAAAGCTCTCCTCCCTGTAGGTTGTACAAATAAATGAGAGGATGTTTGGCATGCCTGATGAGGAGACTTGGAAACAAGCCGCTTAGCATTTATTAACAACAAAACAGTCCACAATCCACAATTGATGTCAGAAAACTGGCACTGAACTGAGCGACAAATACAGCATAGTTTAAATACTTCACGGATAATGGGGTAAATGTGAGCTAAATGGATAGGCGGAGCTGATGATTAGTCGACCGGTGAGGTGGAGAGCTGTGAAGTCCTGATAGACTGCAGTGAAGAAATTTCTTGTGTCTCTTTTATCCTTTTTTTAAAGCATAGTTTCATAACCTGAGCCTTATCTAAACGACGCCTCAGTTTTACTATGTTGGTTAACCCATATTATAAATCAACGCATGTGTTTGTTTGAATATGTTATTGTTTCTGTAGTAACAGGTCATTTACAGGGATGTGCATGATGGAAACTCCACAATGATCTAAGGCTAATAATATGCTGATTAAAAAGGATTTCTATGGTGAAGATTTCGGAAGTCATTTATGGAGGGAGTCTCCCGTCTCCAGATTTATAGCAGCCAAAAAAAACCTTCAGGACATGCTGTTGTAAGACAACAACTACAATAATAATGATGATCATCATCAGCAGCAGCAGCAGCAGCTTTGTGGTGGTATTATTCTGGCATTAACACATGTCATTCTGGGCTGCATCACACCAAAAAAAAAAAAAAAAGGTGGACGTGTGCTGACTTGACTGTGTGCCCTTTGGCAGAGCACTGCAGTGAGAGCCAGCCATAATTGGGCCCCCTTTTACCCAAAGATCACAAGGTCATGTCTGAGGGCTAGCAGGGGTTTATGTTAGTGAGTCTGCTGTCACAGGAGCACAAGTGTCATCGCCCTGTTTGACCACAGTTGGGCCTTTGAGCAAAACTTTTAACTCCTAACCACTCAAGAGGCATCAAAATAGCTGTCTCTGTGCTCTGACCCTGTAGAAAATCTGCAAGAAGAGTTGATGATCCATGAGCGCCAATAAAGCATTGCTTCCAGTTTATAGCCGTGAAGTTTGATTAGCTTTGTATTTAGAATTGAGGGGTAATTAAATGTGCTATTTGTGTAAATACATTAAAAAAAAAAGGAATATGCAGTCACTTAGTTTACATGTAGTTTACATAATAATATTAAGTTTCTTATGAGAAAATGATTTCATTCCTTATAATAAACTTAATTGAAATAAGTTTGATTGAATTATATAAAGTGAGCATGATCAATTCACATAGTATTAATGGAAACCAATTATGTTATGAGGTCTCGCGAGAACGTTGGTACTGACAGGAGCTATAACTAAAGAATTCATTTAACGGCGTTAGAACATGTGTGGTAGTATAGCGCAGTGGTAATGTTGCTGTATGGCAAGGATCTGGGTTCAATTCTCAGCTAAGGTGAGTGTGTGAAGGTTGATTTTATTCTGGCCTTCGAAAATACATAAAATCAAATCCTGCCGGATGAACAAAAACAAATTGTGTTAATGTGACACAATTCAATCACGTGGAACCATTGTTCACATTTGAATTAAGTAAATTCAATGAACTCTTTTTTTTCGGTGTATTAATAGCAATTAGTCGTATTAGGTTCAAGAGCAATTTTACGCATGGCATGAATGCACATATAATGTATATCAGATTAATTTGAGGAGGGTGTCGATCATCACAAGCTTATTTATTTATTTATTTATTTGTTTATTTGATTTTTATTTAGAACATAGTGCCGTTAAATCCGATTGGTCAGAAGGTGTTCCTTAGTTTTCGATAACAGTGGTACGGACGGTAGTTCCTTCTGCAAGACAAAGCACAGGTTTACATTTATGTGCTTGTTTGACTATGTTATCATTGTTATAGTTATTAGGAACTTGTAGCAGTCATTTCAATAAGTATTTGATTTAAACAAAAATACACATATGCTGCCTGTCTCGTTATTACGGCAAATCCGTGTTGTAGAAACATGAATTAAGAACAAAGAGGGAGTGCATGTGCTGAAAGTCAGGCTGAGAATCAGTGAAAAATCACCAATAGATTTTCTAATGCCAGATAAGCTGTATAAAAATCCGCGTTTCTTTGTATTGAACAGCCAAATCCAGTTCAACTGGTCAGGTACTGCCTTAAACACATGTAAAACATTAGTCGAGTAAACGTCAGCTCCCAGTGTTAGTGATAAAAAAAATAATAATGATAAAAAAAAAGGATAAATGGACTGACGTTGAAGTCCAGGCTTTACTGAGCCTATATGCAATGGAGGAAATACAATGTGATTTTGATGCAGCTTATGTCACAGTGTTCCTACTGGCGGCACGAACGCAAACAGAAAAAAGGCCCTTGAAGGCGCGTAGTTCTCAGGGGGGCTCACCGGGGGGTAGTTCCTCTCAGTAAGTCCCAAGAACTGTTTGGTCTGAAAATGTCTTCTCACACATCATGTGCTCGCACCCTAGTTCTCATCAAGCGAACCCCAGACTGCCATGGTGTATGACCCAGAGCTCTACATGAGCTTTCACATGGGACCAAATGGCCTGAACTCTGTGCAAATAGACTTGGGAATGGGAAAGAAAGTGCAAGTGTGAAAAAGCCCTAGGAAATGTTAAAATGTGAGCTGTGATTAGTTACTCCTGTATTTCACAAAGTGCAGTTTTTAAAAAGCCATAAGAGGACCGTGTACTTTAGCCATACAAAATGTACTTGAAAATGTCAGAACCTGAACTACATGTCGAGCTAATTTGTTAATTTTCTTTTCTTTTCTTTTCTTTTTTTTTTTGCTTGTGTTTTGTTTTTTTTGTGTGATGATAATAAGGGAAGTTGGCGAAGCTTCAGGTCTCTCCATAGTCCTGCTGACAATGCCTACAGCATCCTGTGCTTTCTTTTCCCTGACATGAGCTGACAGCACATGGCGTGGTTGTAGCCGTAAGCCATCACGGTTTAACTGTTTAGAAAGGCAAGTAGGCTTTCTGTCACTGTAAGAATGTCATCTGGGATGAATTTGTCAGTCAGATTTGCGTATACAGTAGTAGCACGGTGTGTACAGTATTCCAGGATGATGTTGTCCACTGCTTCTATACTACGTCTCGTCACTCAACCCGCCTCATTGCATCGTATAATAATTCCTTAAGCTCGTAAATGATGGAAACTGTTCCTCATTCAAATTGTCCACAGGCTCTGTTGTCCCACCTGTTTCTAAGATGGAGTGGAATACGTTCTCTTCAGCACAGATGGTGTTTGTTTGTTCATTAAAAAAAAGAAAGCAAAAAAAAGCAAAATGTCTTCAAGGCGTGTTTGAGATTTTATGATTTTCAGGGATTGAGTAAACATGCTAATTGTTTATTAATGAGCAGAGCGGCATGATATTTATCATCCATTGCATTTACGCCTATTTTTCACATTAATTCATGATTACTGAAATTTGAAAGAAAAGATTCAGAAAGCACAATGCTGTTTTTTTTATATTTACATAATATTTAGACCACAGGGAGGCATACAGCTCTCCAGAGGGGTCTATCTAGACGCTTTAGTGTTCTTACCCTTTTTTAAATTCATCTGTTCAGTAAAGTTAAACTGTTGCATAAACTGCTGATCAATGATCAGAATTCAGACCAGATTCACTTGAGTTGTGTCCTCTGGGATGAGAATATAATCAGGAGAAAGAAACACATAAATCTGTTTCGAATCAGAGGTTTTTTCATGCGGCATTTTATGTTGAAAGAGACAAAGACATCCTTGCTGGCATTTGTATTGGTTATGACCTTTATGAGTGCACCTTTCCATTAAAAGCATTGCTGTCTGTATAGTCATGCTCACTAATTAGAAGCAGAAAAAAATGGGTAGCAGAAAAGGCTAAGCTTTGACATCAGAAAGAATGAATGTCCATGCAAAACATGACTTGTTGCTACAACAAAATGTGCCTGGAGTGCATCTGAAATGAATGTGTGCTTTGCTGAAGCTGGTTTTAGACTGCATGATTTCATCAGGCTCTTAAGATTATTACTTGCCATACTTTATGAAATGATTCCAATAAAATCATGGCCAGATTCTTTAACAGGCTGTGTGATAACACGTCATCTCAATAAATGACAATCTGCTAACGAGAAACACGTGATTAAAGAAAATTACTACATCCTGCTTACATCATCACTTAATGCGATGCAGAAAATACGTGTGCAAAAAGAACATTCTTCTAACACTATATCTGTAGCTTTTCCTTGAGTTTTGCGTAATCCTATATTGTCCTCCTGTTGGTGGCTTTTGGTTAAATCTTGCAGCAACAGTCACGTCTGAGATTTTAATAACTTTAAAATCAGAACTTTGTCATCAGAGGTCTTTGGTCACAATGGCATTAAACCAGTTGCTAGTGAGAGTTTTAAGAGCGCTAATCTTAACTTATGACTTACGAATTGTTTTAATCGTCGAGCTAAAATAAGTCGATTCTTTGAGTCGGCTCATCTAGCCAACTTCCAGAGAACCGTAGTAGATTCCTCCAAAAAAAAAAAAAGAAAAAAAAGAAATATCAACAGTATTATATATTTACGATCCCTTTGACCTTTACTTTTGAACTCTCTTACACACAATAATGATGACAAATCTGTTTACTATTGGAGATGTACCCCTGCTGGATCACTTTTACCAATTAAAGTGTCATCTTTATTTTTATTATATAAGCAACGAATCAACAGAAAACACTAGATTTGTAGCATAACTGCTACATTTTTTTCTTGTATGACCGATAAAACAAGGTTTTCATGACTATTGATAACGATTGTGTTTAATTGATTTTTTGTTCTGTTCAAAGTAGTACTATGACAAAACAAATGCCAGCAATAAGTAACAAATTATATAAAACAAAAACGCAAAATCAAATTTTATTTATTTATGCTTACAGGAAAATGAATCACATCCTTCTGAAATGACATTAGATAGAACAGAACAGTGTGTGTGTGCTTACGCATTCATATCTGGAGTAGATGAACAAGAATAATGAACTCGTGTACTGGAAAAGCAAACAGTATTTGAATATGAATGTTTGTCTACACACCACTTAATAAAGCAAATAATACCATGTGTGCGTTATGTTCTTGCTGCACTTGGTACATAGACACTGTTTTAGCTTTAACGTAACGTTTACATTACAAGCCTCATTGTTCAATTCTAATTTTTTTGCACAGATCGGATTTAATTACAAGTTCACGTTTATAATTGCAAGTGACCTGTATCTAACTGTAATGTGAAAGTATCTGTCCTCCGAAATAGCGCACGTGCGCACATTGATACGTTTTTGCACATATCATTTACATC
Source organism: Parauchenoglanis punctatus (assembly GCA_030068025.1). Taxonomy (NCBI): domain Eukaryota; kingdom Metazoa; phylum Chordata; class Actinopteri; order Siluriformes; family Auchenoglanididae; genus Parauchenoglanis; species Parauchenoglanis punctatus. Next base: position 168 of record JAQQZU010023850.1, on the reverse strand, counting down.
ACCGACAACAAAAAACACGCCATATTTGTGAGACGACTCCTTGTATTAAACCCTACAAAATGGACATCCCAGTAGCTAACGTACACTACCGGTCAAAAGTTTGGACACACCTTCTAATTCAATTGTTTTCTTTATTTTTATGACTTTAAAAGAGACTGGATAATGATG
>JAQQZU010023848.1:2213-13409 GCA_030068025.1 Parauchenoglanis punctatus | reverse complement strand
GTGTGTGTGTGTGTGTGTGTGTGTGTGTGTGTGTGTGTGTGTGTGTGGGTTGTACATGTGTGCTTGCATCATTCGCCCACCTATTCGTAAACAGGCCTAGAATAGAAACGCTAACAGATTCATATGTCCTTTCCATCCTCGCCATATTGCATCGTCGCATCTTTCCGAAGGGAAATATCCGAGAACACTCAGCCCAGTGCAGACTTTCATTTAAAATCCTAAAGTCCACGTGTCTCTGTTTTGAGGCGGCGTAACGGACATGGACATGACTGTCGCATTGTCCTCCATCATATTCCCTTGGGGAAACACCACATGCCTGTTCCACAACTTTGTAGTCTCAAGTGAGGTTGGTTTGGAGGAGATCTCACAAACTGGAGGCAATTCATTTTTTTTAAAGGAGCGGGGAAAAACACCAGTGGAAGAAGTCGGTCCTTTACAGAGAATCCAAGTAGATAAAATCTATATGTGTTCAGGCAAAAAACAAGCCCTCTTGTAATCCGTACCATTTTTTTTAAACCATGTTTTAATGATATTGACCGAAGGTAAACTGGAAAATGACTCACCACTGAATGGGACATCAAGGTCAGGAAATTCCTGTTGAACATCTCTTCCCCCGTTACGCATGTCCTCGTCCCCATTGACAGGCACTTCACAGCATGAGATTCTGTAGGTGGATTGTGAATTTTTAAAATCAGTCATCTGAAAGGGCTGCTCTCTAGAGGAAGAGGTAATCAGGAGATTCTCCAAGGTACAGCATGAATTATTCATCATGGATCGTGAAGGGCTGATGAGTTTAGGCTTTGGGACCCAGCTGCAAGTGGCTTGGAGAAGGTCACTGCTGGATAGGAATCTTCCAGGCTTGTGTTCACATTCACAGGTTCACAAGTGACCCAAATCTGATTTGCTGCCTTAATATGACCGATCAGATCTGTTTTTCTTTTCTTCTGGGGCCAGATTTACCAAGCAGAGTAAGTTAGCAAACATAAAATAAAGCGCGCTGATGTGGCGGAGCGGCCAGTTTTGCGGGTGATCTACTAACAATTCGCAAATGAACGAACACCGATTCAGCCAGTTCATTTTAATGACGACAAACGCAACTTAGCGTAGGGTCGCAAACCGTCCGGCTGGAGGACCCAGGTCGTCTTCCAGTTCTTCCGGCAAATTAAGAATAATGTGCCTCTGCAATTGATATGTTCTGATAATGCCTTCCTCTGGCATTTCAAATAAATTACCACCAGTGGAGAAAATTCTCTCCCTCCTAGTGGCAGCCATGTCGAGCATGAAATGGGTTAAGACGCATGTTTTTCCGGCATTAAATAATGCCGCAATTAGCAGTAAATCGAATATCGCCGACCTTAGTAAATCACATTGTTCGATTCATTTAAATACTCTCCTCCACTAGATTTTGTAGTCTGAAAGGGAAACTCCTACAAACTCCTAGCCAGATTTTTAAGGCCAAAAGAGGGTTTGCGCTGGGGCAAACCGTTAATAAGGCCGGTTAATAAACTGTTAATAAAAGATTCAATTGAATAACAAAGAAATCTGTGATTCGTATCAAGGTTCCTCAAATATTAAGGGACACTGGAAGGCACCTGCTAAGTGAAACAATTGTTTAATTATCTAAGATTAGCAAAAAATATGCGTTTGTGTATCTCCCCCCAAAATGCAAGCCTGTGTCTGTAAGAAATGATGTGGCGTGTCATGCCTAAAAGCTATGAGCAGCAAATGTAATAACCACCACTGAGAAAGTCACATGATTGAGTGCGCTCGAGTTCATTTTAATGCGATTTGTGGATCAGGTGTGTTTCTGTGTCCAGGTGAACGTTCATGTAATGCGTGAGCCTCGTCCGCGATCACTCGTGTAGTACAGACCCCTACACAGCTAAACAACTGACCGCGGTGTAGTATGAGCAGAACTCTGAAACCTGGCCGTCCTGTTTGTGCCTGCAGTGTAGAACTGATCATGCAGCCTGGCAGTAGAGGGTGAATCCACATTAGTAAAGCTGTTTCCGTTTGTGCTGTCTAGCGTTGAAGCTGCAGTGGCAGCTTTTGCCCATTCTCGCGCTCCTGGCATCTATAAAGAAGACTACCTGAAAGAACTCTTCTGCCGCTACGGTGACGTGGACGACGCTCCGTCTGCCCCAGGGCTTCCTGATTGGTGTTTTGAAGACGGCAGCGATGACGTCGATGACGACGGCAACGTGATCGGTCAGGACTCCGGACCAAGCTCGTCAGGCTCCAATCCGGGCAAGAAGAAGAGAGAGAAACTGAGACTGGTGAGAGGTTTTTTTTTTCTTTTTCTTTTTTATTTATTTATTTATTTTTTTATTTAATAAATTTCGTCTAGGTCTTTTTGAACCGTTAATACCTTATGCTGTGCTTTGTTTTCTTAGGTAGGTAGGGCTAGCAGGTAGGAATTGAGGACTCCTTTATGTCTGAGCCCTTACACAATCCTAATTATGGCCAGTACTGTTTCTAACATTCAAGTGATTTTTATTATCTGGATCTGGCACTGTATTTTGTTTGTCCTATTGAGTCACTACGACAAAAACCTGTATATATGATTCTCCTGAGTGGCTTGGAGTTGCCCTGACCATCGGAAAAGGAAGTTCAACCACCGAGCGACGGCCAGCAGCCAATCAGATAAGAAGGAGCGTGGGTGTGAGAGTGCACATAGTCAATATGATGCTATAAAAGCAAAATGGATTCAGAAATACACACATCAAAAGCAAACCAGAGGTGACCATCTTCTCCTCAACACATAAAATATAAAAGGGTGTGTATACTTTGTGCAGTCAAGTTATTGTAAGTTATTTATTCCTTGCTAAAAGGTTGCACTCGAATTTTATTGAGCCCTGTATCATGTTAAAGGGGCCGGCTGACCCTTCCCAGAATCCTCTGTGGCGGGCGGCCATGAAGGAAAGAAAAGATGAGGCATGTATTGTTCAAAGCTTCCACGTGAATGAAGAAAAAATCTGAGGTGGGTTTCCGAGGGATCACGAACAGTGTATTTGCAGAGGTCCTGTTGCACAGAGTGCTAGGTCACGTGCTTTCAAAACAAAAACAATGCACTGGATTCTGGGAAGGCCCCTTTAAAGGTGGAAAAAGACCTGACATGATTTATCACGGTTTAATCTTTCCATAATAAAAACCTAAAAAATGAACACAGGGTGTGTAGACTTTTTGCACTGTAGCATGCAATATAAGTTTTCTACCAGAGAAGGTGAACTTCCAAAAGTGAAATTCCAGCTGCTTTTAATGCTAAAGTTGAGCGAGTAGCTTTCACCTGTTACTAATGCGCTCCTTCCTTCCTTGACTCATATTGGTGCCCTGAGCTTTATCTGAACCATTAAGCCGTTTAGATGTTTTGTGATATCAGTTCAGCGAAGGTTTTTGTTACAGAAGTCACGTCCAATTCCTCTGCAATGTAATGAAGACCTCACTGCGTGATAATTGCAGCAGCTTCCTTCATCAGTCCTGTTAGAATAGTTAAATTAGCGAGGATATCCCCTGTAGTGCCCGCATTGAAATCACGACACCGTATATCCCAAGCTCTTGATGACTCCAGAAAGCAAATCAAGCACGACACAGGTTATTTTTTTTAACCTACGGGGGTCCATTTTTTTTCTTTTCTGGTGATTAGTGCTAGTCATTTCCTCTCCCTGCTTGGCAGAGGCACTTGGAGAAGTAGAAGCGGCATGTCTGTGTGTAGGTGGCTCGAAACTTTTTTTTTTTTTTTTGGTTGTTTTGATAGTTCACATTTACTTAGTTAGATGAACTATGGATTTTCCCTACAAGACAATAACAGAGACGGTACTCTGTAGTGACAACTCAAAATGTTTCGCCGTTTTAGTCATGCCCAATTCCCACCCACACGTTAGATCTCCGCTTTCCTGTAACAGTTACCATGCCGGAAGGGAGAACAGCTATCCACCCTCTTCTGCATACGTGATTTCACAGACGCCCATGATTGGTTAATGTCGCTGTCAGAGAGCGAGTATGCCATCGCTCCCACTCTTGGAGACAGAAGGGACAACCATATCTTTATTTCAAAGCCCAGAACATAGATCATGATTATCGGTGTCGTCCCGGTGTCCTGCTAACACGCCACACATTGCACATCATGGTGATCGCCTCGCTCTGAGGTCGGAAAACAATCGCTAAGGAAGACCGTAACCACGCTGACTGACTTTATGACGGTGCCACTTGCTAGCTTTGCTCTGCTAAATCAACCCCGACGTTGTTATATGAAGAAGAAGAAGTCCAGATATTGTGGCCAAAGTTTAAATGGTTTGACCTGCTCTCCACTTCTCTCAGTGATTCAACATTGACTTTAACTGGAACGTTATCATCTTCGTATGGCTGCCAGCAGGAGTCTGTACATTAGGATCAGACTGTTGTAATGTCATTATTTAGTCTTAACCATCAATATTTGCTTCTTTTCTCACTCACCTCCTTGCCACCTGCTTTCTCTGCTCTGTCAGCATCCTCATTCTCTCGCTCTCTCTCTCTCTCTCTCGCTCTCGTTCTCACTTTACTCTGAAAACACCAGCGTGAACATGAAAGAAATATCAGCAAACAAGTGGTGTTCAGTAATGGACTTGTTATTATATCAAGAAACATGGACTCATCTCTTGTACTACTCTGTACATCCATCATCTGACTGGTCCTCGTTTTCTCAACTTACTTTTCTTCTTCTCGGAGGCTGCCGATAACCTAACGAATGTCACCGTCACCCTCCGTCTTGCTCATGATGACACTCCCTGTGAATAAACTGACTAATAAAACTGCTTGCACTTCAATCCAACACTAATAATAATCCTGTTTGTCATAAGCAAGTACAGTATACTGTTTGAATATGCACTTTAGTCACGCAGGCTTTCTGACAAATGGAGAGTACCCAAGGACTTTCCAGGTAAGTTGGCGGACATTAGAGACGGTCGATTGATTAGCACCTAAAACGTACCACTCCATGTGATTACTGACCCTCTTAAGCAAAATGCTATTCATTTCCACGATTACAGTTCCAGTTAAAAACGAAGTATTAACATTAACATTACCTTTTCATGCATGTTGAAGCTAAGTGTTGTTATTGGTACGTCGTTGCAATAATAAGCGTCTCCTCAACAAATTTGTTGCGCAAAATTGTTATGCATTATTGCATGCAATGGCAAAGTTTAGTTATGATTACGTTGGCTACTGATTATTTCAGACAGAGGTACGTGGTTCCCTTTCGTAGCATAGCAGACTTTTTATGTACAAGTTTTATATCACTGTATATTGTGAGCATGAATATTGGATGGGATGTATTCACCCCCCAGGTTATATTATAAATATGGCCACTTACAATCACTATAACGCAGTGTAAACCAAGAAACCATTGAGTTGAACTTTTAAAGGCACTTGTTTATTCCGGTTTAAAGAGAGAGCTGGAGGTGTACCAAAATGCTGTGCTGGTGGTTGCGCATATGGTTTGTTTTGATAGTGAAGCTCTTCCCATGCCTTTCTCGCCCAGATAAGCGGATTATCCTCCTCGTCTTTTGCAGTTTTTTCTGACTAAAGGGATCATCCTGAGGTCATGGCATGCTTAGTAGAATTTTTCTTTATTGAGAAACCGTTAATAAAGGAAACAAGGAAATACCATTTGGAGCGTAATTGTCATTTTTCATTCGTTTAAAAAAAAAAAAACCCCAGCAAAATGTGGCATGTCAGACGTGTTAAAAGGGAAATGATTAAGACTGTAACTGTGATTCTCTCTTTTTCTCTCTCTCGTTCTCTGTGTGTTTCAGGGCGCCGTGTTTCTGGAAGGCGTCTCGGTCAAAGGAGTGACTCAGCTGACCACTCAGCCCAAACTGGGGCAGGTTCAGCGGAAATGTCAGGAGTTCTGCGAGTGGGAAAAGTGAGTGGAACGTTACATGGACCCGTATGCACGTAGGCCTTTTCAGCTTCTCCCTCCAGGATGGATGAGAGAACTAGCATAAGACGATCAGGTGCTGTTTCTTTGCGGTTCACTGTTACCCAGTCTGTAGGCAGCATGAGCCAGTCGGAGCTTTTCAGAGTGGCATTTCGGCGCCTTTGTGAAGGTCAGAGCGCTTCACCGAGAATATTGTTCTCCTGCAGCAGAAATGGAGCTGTTTGTGGCTGCATAATCTACAAATGGCTTCATACTCGTTCACGTCTGCATTATCTCCTCATTTGGCTGAGGAGACTCGGTAAACAAAACTTGTTTGCACAGATAATTACAGAAGTAATACAAGAAACCCGAGCCGAATTTAATAGGAACAAAAATTGTGTTTCGCTTCTGAGCAAATCCCATCGCAGAATCCTTACTCCATCTTTAAGTACTTCCCAAAATGTTACGCTTTTAAACTCTTAATGTATTTGTCCCGAATTGGGTTACATCGTCGCAGTCCCATTTCTGCTTAAGTCCATTAGAAGTGGGGGAAAGTTAATCCCTTTATATTCACATAAGCCACAATTTCATAATGGAATCAATAATCAAATAAGGAATCAAACGTGTGGGTTGGTGTTCAGCCCGTGTTAACTTCTAGCCAAACAGATGCATGAGCTGTATTGCAGAGGTGAAAGATTTCAGCGCAGATGCCTCCTTGGGAAACTAATAGCATCCAAATAGGTACATTTTTCTAGTATCTGTACTTTACTTGAGTATTATTATTATTATAAATTTTTTTTTTTTGGAAACGTTTACGCCACTACAGTTGAAAGACAAATATTGTACTTTTGACCCCACTGCATTTCCGTGAGAAATTTCGGAGGATGAATCTTCTTTCCTTTCTAAAATAGAGGAGAAAACCAAAACTACAGTACATACTCCTACACTCAAGTTCGAAGTGCTTGCTGCAGTTCTTGAGTTCGGGTTTAAGCCCGGCGGTTGTAATGGTGGCTACGGATTCCTCACCAGAGCCTCACCATATCTGAAGTCCATGTCTGAGATTATTAAAAAAAAATCTTTTTTTAAATGTCTGCTCTGTTTACGGCACACAAACTGCTTCGGAAAAATTCGTCCTCAGGCCTGAGAATCATATCGAGGTATGAAGAAATTTGCTTAATTCCACGTAAACATTTTAAACGATGCCGCTTGTGCTAGTAGTTGTTGCTGTTTTTCTGCCATGGTTTGTCTGATGACATTTTGTATGGATTTGTATAGACTAATCATTGGATCGGGACCCTGTGTAACTCCACCGCTGATGCATGCTAATAGCTAGCTAGCTAGCGAAAATGCTGGATTAGTCGTACTGAGGAAAGTCTTTTCAAAAATATGTTTTGTCAAATAAAAAGTACAACATTGTTGACATCGAAAAAGAAAGCAATAAAAGCAACAAACATTGAAAACATTTCAAAAGTACTTTTGAATACTTAAGTATTTTTAAAAACAAGTACTCCAGTTCTTGACTGAACAACTTTCCCTTGTATTGGAGTAATATTTGACCAGGAGTATCTATACTTAGACTCAAGTGATGGAGTTTATCAACCTCTGATGATGATGATAATACTTTCAAAGCATAAAAATAAAGCTTGCAAAAGCTTGTATTAAACCATAATCTTTATAATTGTTTTGATTTCTGAAAATACCAATGCGCTTTAGCGTGTGGTTTCAAACTGTTGGAGATGGTTCTGAAAGGGAAAAGAGTTCCCGAGTCCAGAGATGGTTTTGTAATTGTAATAATTATAAACTTAAATAAGAAGCACAAAGTGCAGGGTACATATTTGATCAGTTTTGGTCCCTAGGTAAAGTGAAAATCGGAGCGCTAAGCCACAATTTGCACAGGGCTTGTTCATCAGTTCTCGTGGTGGAGGACCAGGTTTCTTGGTTTCTGGAAAATAAAAAGCTGCCCGATTTTGTAGGACTGCAAACCACTTGGTGGAGGCTTAGAAGTTCAGTGCGCAGTCAAACGATAGTGTAGAATTCTGCACGTCTCTATCTAAAGTTGGAACAGTGACGTTGAATTAACGCGCTTTAATTAACAAAAAAAGCAAGCTGTAATTTAACAAAGAAAATCGGATAGAAAAAGTTTTCACACGTCTGTTAAAATGGCAGCTTCTTGTGAAGTAAAAAAACGAGTCCAAGATAAATCATGTCGGAACTTTTCCCACCTTTAATGTGAAATTTAAAGGGTACAAATAAAGTGAAAAAGGATCAGAAATTTTTAATTTGGGGAGATAAAAGAAAAATTTCAAACTTATAATAACCCCGTTGTATAACTTATACTTTGTGGAAAGACCTTTTGATTTTATTACACCACCGAGTCGGAGTTTATCAGCATGGTACATCTTTTTCTCCCTCTTTTTTCCAAAAACATTGTCAAATCGTGAGGTCATTTCCTGTGCACAGCTTGTCTCAGGTCACCCCACAGAGTTTTAGTTGAATTCAGGTCTGGACTCTGGCGATGATGTTCAAAAACCTTGATCTTCTTTTGGTTAAGCCGTTCCTTTGTTGATTTGGATGTGTGCTTTGGGTCGCTGTCATGCTGAAAGGTGAAATTCCTTTTCATCTTCAGCTTACTAGCAGACACCTGAAGGTTTTGCACTAAAATCGACTGGTGTTTGTAACCATTCATGCTTCCTTCCACCTTGATAAAGGCTCCAGTTCTGGCTGTAGAAAAGCAGCTCTAAAGCATGATGCTGCCACCACCGTGCTTCATCGTGGGGATGGTGTTCTTTAATGATGTGCTTTTTTTGGAGTTATACCTTTTGGAATGGGTCTCATCAGACCATAACACATTTTGCCGCATGGTTTGGGGTGATTTAGTCAGACTTGTCAGAAAATGCTTCATCTAGCCTCCCTACCCCACAGCTCCGACATGTGTAGAATACGAGAGGTTGTCACATCACAGAGTAATCAGTTCTTGTCAGATGTTCCTGCAGCTCCTTTGGTGTTGCCGTAGGTCTCTTTTTTTTTTTTTTTTTTTTTCTCCCCCCTTGTCCTTGGAAAGGACATCCTGTTCTTGGTAATTTCACTGAGGTGCGCCATTCTCTCCACATCTAATGTTTTGAACATTCTTTTGTACCCCTTTCCTGATCATTACCTTTCGACAAGTGAGACACCGTACCTGCTTATTGTTGCTGAAGCATGACTTGCAACATTTAAATCCATGGTGAAAAAAACGTGACGCTTGTTAATAAATAAATAATTGCTTTGGGATTGACGAGTCATGTTTTGCAAACAAAAAATCAAATAGGATGAAATGCTTGCTGTGTGTAAACCTACCGCTGGCTGTCACTCAGACACGTTGCATTGTACCTTAAAGAGCTAAAAAAGCCCCGGTTTTCCCTCCTAAATGGCACCCTTTAAACAGCAGAAGCCTCTCGATCATGTCTCTATAGGGCATGATGGGGTTGTGGCAGCCTTGCATCAGTGTGAAGTTCTGACACACACTGCCGAACCACAAATAGCTCCCTTTCTCATTTCGTCCCACGAAACGTCTTTCGAGCTGTCTAAAAGTTTTAGTGGAGGCTTAATAAATGACAGCTCTTTTGTGGCGAAAGAACGGCTCGTCTCCGAGCCTGTCTCCGAGTTCCTGTTGATCAACTTAGAGAGGCGAACAATAGCCACTAATATTTCTGCGCTGCCTCAAACTCGCGAACTTCTGAATTAGGGACAACTTCATGACAGGATGAACCTTGAACTAACACCTGGGTCTTGTGGTTGTTCATGATCAGCCGATAAAGAAAGAAGCTTTTCACCCACAATGCAAACACTGGCTCGGTTAGAGGTAGAAATTAGAGGTAGTTGTTGAGGTTCTTTCAGGTTTTCAAAAGACTTTTTATGGGTGACATCGACATCCCGGGGAATCAGCGTGGTGCGCTGAGACGCTTTCCTGCTCACCACGACTGTAAAGAGCGGTTGTTTGAAAATCCCAGGAGATCAACAGTTTCTGAAATCCTCAGATCCAGCGCTTCTGGCACCGACACCACCGTACAAGTCACCGAGATCACAAGTTTCCTTCATTCTGATGTTTGACGTGAACAATAACCGAAGTATCTCTATCTTGACCTGCATCTGCACGATTTATGCGTCGCTCTGCTGCATGCAGACTGTATGCAGACGTGACTAGCTGATTGGGTGAATGCAGCCAAAAATGGCATAAAATAGGTTTTTTTTTTTCCTGCATGTAGCATATTTTGACAGCTCAACTTTAAGAAACCATTAATGTGTGTGTGTGTGTGTGTGTGTGTGTGTTTGTCAGGTCTGGCTTCCCCGGAGCTCAGCCTGTGTCAATGGACAGGCGCAACATTCATCTGTTGGAGCAGAACGGCTACAAGGTCAGCTGGAAGGCAGATGGAACCCGGTGAGCTGCGCCTACACACACACACACACACACACACACACACACACACACCTGAGCAGCATATTGAAGGCTAACGCACACACTTTTTTAGATGGAGCTGAACACACCACTGTTTCAAACCGCCTCAGGAGAAAGGCAGTCTGCTTCACCTGAACTGCAAATCAGCAAATATTTTTAAGAAGATTAATTCCTCACACGAGATTACATGGAAATTTCTCCCCTTGTTTGTTCTTGTGTACTTGATTGACGTTATTTCGCACTGCTCAAAATCAGATCCTATACTGAAGCACGGAGATACATTAGACAGGCTGTTCTTCCTGATTAAATAGAATCAGGCAGGGCGATATGGCGAGATCTATCATGATACTTGAAAATATATTTCTACGTTACACGATGTGTCCTGCTGTACAGACAGCCAGGGACGCTGCATTACGTGATTACTTATACTTTTATACAGGGTATTCAAAGATGAAATATTTCGCACTGGAAAAAGGATCGGTTGATCGGTTTTGTCAAGCACATCAGCACATCGACAGGCTGCATAATAGTTGCTTATTCATCATTAAGTAGACCATTTACCGTACGTTCATAATGACAGGTTTTAATCATTTGAAAATGGAGCAGCCATCTTGAGGGATCGGAATCGTGCGATTTTGAGTTTTGCGTCTTATTAAAACCCCTACAAGCTAGATAGTGAGTTGTGTGTTTGAGTACAGAGAAAATGAGCGCGGAATTGAGCTGCAGAAAGCAAAACCACATTCTGAGAAATTGCAGCTAGCTTAAGGACATTGCCTCAGATTTTTCCCTGCCAACATCTCAGGGAACTTAGCTAGCCGCTAGGGACTTAGCTAGCCGCTAGGGACTTAGCTAGCCGCTAGGGACTTAG
>JAQQZU010023847.1:0-13415 GCA_030068025.1 Parauchenoglanis punctatus | reverse complement strand
TGTAAGAGTCACATGAGGAAATGAATCGTGTAAGAGTCATACATGGAAATAAATTTGCAAATGTACTTCAATTGAGCTAATTCAAGAACTTCTGTTGTATGTAGTGTGTGGAATCATGCCACTGTTACATACTTTATTAGACTTTATTTCAAATTTGGAAGGAACAGCAAGAAATAAAAAGAGTGGACAGAAATACAAATCATCAAGCTGATGCATGAGTGCAAATGAGGAAGTGAAAAGAAGTTCAACGGAAATGAGTATATTTGTGGTTGATTTAGATCACGCAAGTGCAGCGGGTGAAGGAGGTTTAAAAAAGAAACTGAGGTACTGCAAAAAAAAAAAAAAAACTCACCAGAGAGAACACAAAGAAATTCAGAAGAAGCAGAAGTGCTCGTTTTATCCGTTTTTACCGCCTGGACTCTCTGCTTTTAGAAAATAATTAGTTTATGTTTGGACTAAAAAATCAAAGTATATATGTAATCGAATATTTGAATTTAAATAAGATTTTAGAAGAATTTTAATAGAAAATAGCGATATAAGACGGTTTCAAAACTGAAGTTTAAACTCCTAACAAGATCAAACAACATGCTGCTCTGGCTGATTTACCGCACACACCATGGTCATGAGATTTAACGTGTAGAAAGTAAGAAATGTTCCAGAGATACGGCCACACGCATCATTTCTATTTGCAGAATTTATACCTGTATACAGGACAGAAATAACGAGACTGTTGCTGTAATAATCTCTTGGCTGATCTCCAAAACTCTTTAAATTCTTTATGACTTTACACACACAACACACACCATTTCTCAGAGGCCCTTGGGCTATTTATAGCAGCGTATATCTGTGTGCTTTAATGTAAGGAGTTTCACATTCTGGTCATGACTCTGCTACACAGAGCACAAAAGGAAGAACTCAGAGGACAAGCACCAACAGTGGGCGTTTCCTGTGTGACAGAGCACGCACGAACTGCGAGAGTCGGATTGTTGTGTCTTAACATCTCTGCAACTGATGATAAAAAGTTATGGAGGAGGAAAAGGATGAAACCGAGTTACTCGACAGCTCCGATCGCCACTCATCCGGCTGCCTGTTCTGACATTAACACGTTTCAAGTCCAGAATCAACCTCGACTTGATACGGTGAATAAAAAGCAGAATGAATCAGTCGCCAGGAAGCCATGAAGCAGTTACTTTAGCTAAAGTTAGCTACTATGTCCTGCTCAGATAATCACGCATGGCTAGCATTCCCAAGTGCCGAGCTAAATTTACGGAAAGCCGTTAGTCGCTAACGCACACCTGTTTCGATCTGTAACGCCTGGCAGACACAACGGATCTCTTACTGCTAATATCGGCACATGCTAATATTACAGTAGAGCTTTATCATCCAGGACATCTATAGCTACAGCCCAAAAAAGCCCATGCTATTCTCTTATACTAGCTGATTATGCTAATAAGCTAGGCTTAGTTACAGTGAGATGTGGTTTGGGAGGAAGCCCATGACTGCTTAACTGGATTACCTCACTTCAGAATATTCAACACAACAGATGTTTAGGAAAATATGAAGTTATTTGCATTTTTTTCCTCCACGTTCTTCTTATACGAATATAAAGGGGTGGAAATAAAGCTTATAATAGAATTAAAGAACACTGTGATTACGTGCACACAATCTCCCGAATTATATACAGTACGATTAATTACAGTAAAGTCGATTTCTTTTAAAATAAGTTTTTTAAAAAAAAAAAAAAAAAAAAAAAAAAAGAGTTGTTAGTAGAAATAAGAATGGATAACAGAAGCATTGTCTGGACGAGGGTTCCGTTTTTTTTACGGTAAATTGAGCCAGCTTTGGAACAAGGTTGCGGATGGAAAAGAGAGTCTGTGGGTGGTCCTTTATTTATTTATATTTTTGGGTCTAACAGAGCGACAGCGGAGAAGCAGAAAATCAGAATGAAATCTAATTATTTAGTTTTGGGGTAGTTTTTGGTTTAGTTTAGGCTTGTGAGGTCTTTGAGTTGTAGTTAGACTGGTGATTTTGCCAAGATCTGGCAACCCCTGCATCCAGACAAGGGAATCGGTCATCCCTTAAGATGACCTTTAAGTAGAACGCCTTTTCTTTTTATCAGCGTTAGCCTCTTTGGCCTGTCGGCACTCATTTAGCCCAATTGATGGCACTCAACACCACGCAGGAGTAAATTTGAGATTAAGGGTTAGTGACGTCACTATCGGGCCCCAGATCCACTTAGCATCAGTGTGAACTTCAAAACTGGGCTGGGTGATATGACGAGAACATCGATATCGTGATACATGAATACATGAAGTTATGAGCATCACGTTCACATTCTTATGACGCTTTTGAACTCGGACTGAAGCCAGCTGATTAGATGTTTAAGCTTTGTACCGTTTTGAATCTTTAAATTAAGCTCAATTTGATTTATGAAGCACTTTTTTTACATTCGACATTTTCACAAAGCAGCTTCACGTTTAAATACTCGGGTTTTGTTTATTTCGGTCTCAGTAATGCTACCTGATGTATTTTCATGGAAAATGTTGATGTTTGCTGGACTTTCATACAGAATGTTGTTTATAAGTAGTATTTTCATGGCCATTGTTGGTGCTTGAGGTTGCTTTAATGCAGAATGTTGGGCCTTTTTATAAAGAGTGTTGGGTTTGGTGGCATTTTCATGGCCACTGTTGGTGTTTCATTGTGTTTTAATGGAGAATGAAGGTGTTTGAAGGCATTTTAATGCAGAAAGCTAGTGTTAATAGGCCTTTTACGAAGATTTTTGCTTGCATTTTCATTGCCGTTATTGGCGTATGATGGCCTCAGTGGAGAATGTTGGTGTATGAAGGTGATCTAATGGAGAAAGCTGGTGTTTAGTGGCCTTTTTACTGGTCAATGTCGCTGTTTGACAGTTTTAATGGAGACTGTTGGTGTTTGAAGGTGTTTCCATGAAAAACAACTGTTTCTTGATGTAGAAAGTCAGTGTTGTGCTGAGCTTTATTGAATAATATTGGTGTTCTGATGGTGAACGCTGGGGTTTAACATGCCTTGTATTTTTAAATACTCGAGTATATTGAGCACTCTATTATTTTTTTCTTCATCCTCAGTAATCCTTAGACTTTATGTTACCTCTCTGCAGCACATCAGTCGAGGAAAGTTGTTTTAAAATGCGTTTTTCAAATAAATGTGTTTATATTAACAGTAGCATATTCCTATTAAACTGATGAATACTTTAGCTGTTATTGTGATTCATACAGTCTTAAAACGCCGCTCAATAAGAACAAGTAGATCTAAAAGGATACATAAACATCTAAAAGATGTTTGCCGGTGAAAAAATATCCGCTTGCGAGATTAACGGGTGGTCGCAGGATACAGAACAGAATGACTTTGTCATTTGTAGAAAGTTGCTGTCGTTAGTGTGTTTATCATTTTCAGGCTGCTGATTTTTACTGCCCTGCTGAGGACGACTTTAGAGATAATAATTACCAAATACTGCAGATCGCTCCACAGCACTGAAAATAAGATCGCCCTTTCTTTCTTTTTTTTTTTTTTTTGCCTTCACAGCCCATTAACTCCACACTCGCACACTAATTAGGAGCTTCTGATTGAAAACAGGATAATTAAAAAGCCCTTGCTACCATTTTCACACTCACTTGAACGAATCAGGATTGAAACGCGACTCTGGTCCTTGAAAATAAATAAACAAGTAAGCAGAAAGCTTATGAAGTCTCCGAGTCACAGGATGTGCCCTGAACATTGCAGCTCCTGCTCCGGCTCATTATTCCTAATAACAGAAAGATAAGAAGTGAGTGAGAGTGACATGCTCCATTACAGACTCCTCAGACTAAAGCATTACTGTATTTAAAAAAAGAAAGCTAGAAGATGTGATCTCTAAGGCAATAGCAAGACTAGTGCTCCCAAACCCTGACAGAAAAACGTTTGCACTATCAAATCCCGGGTTCAAATCCCGATGATGCTGTGCTAGCTGCGAGTCCGAGAGAGCAAAACGATCCGTGCTCACTGGGTACAACTGGACCACCGGCTCTCTGCTGTCACAGCTGATCATGGCCATCTGCGAGCTCATGTATGCAGAAGAGGGTAGACAGCGCAATCTTCCCAGCGTGTTACGTTGCCCTGTTTTTACATTTGTATCCAACACGTTCGTACCAGACAAAACACAGGAGGAAAAACGTCACTTACAACATACAATTGGAACAAAAAACCTGGAAATGATCACATTTCCTATTTAATTCATCACTTTTCTTATGAATCCTCATGCATTTGTTTTTCTCTCTGTAGATCATGGTATTTTGGGTATTATTCCCAGTTTAAGGCTTTAAACTAAACAGAAATATTTAGAATTGAATAGAATATCTACGGTCATTGAAGATTAATTTCGCAACTTCAATAATCGATGCTGTAGAAAACAATAAATAGAACAACAAAGATGATAAAACAGCCATAAAAAGAATTAATGTAACAAACTGCGCTTTTTTTCTTTACAGAATAAGTTGCTAAAAATGAGTTAAACAGTTCCTTGTGGCTATATGAATGGTTTGCACTGATGATTAAGCTTAACATTAAGACAATAAAAGTAAATAAATAGCATAAACAGCACTGGTCTGGAGCGCGCAGAGCCGCTGCATCTGGACAAGCTGATGCCATCTGGGAAGATATCCAGTGGGGTTTATCCTACGTGGGATTTTATTGTGATAGTATATTACTTATTTACATGCTTTTTGCTGTACTATATTGTATCTTGTTAAGTACGCGCTCTGTATTTCAGTAATAGGCCTCATATATTTGAGTTAATATTTTGGCATTTACAATATAAAAGACTTCGGTTTCCAAAAAAACTATTCAATGTATTCAAAATCAGCAGAAAATACTATTAAAATGTTATTCGCAAGCATTTACATGAAAATTAATCGGCTAAAATTTCCTAATTCTGAAAGAACTCCTTCACCTTGTTTAAAATTTACCTCGAAACACAACTTAAACTATTCACTTATTTGCATATTTATTTTAAATAAATTATTAGAGATAATGAGATTTATTAGCTTGTTTTCTTTCTTTCTTTTTTACTCATGTTCAACCCAAACACAATGAACCATAAAAACGGGCACATTTCTTTCATTGTATTTTATTTGAAGCTCGTCTTATCAATGTGTTGCAGGATGGACATTTCCAGTTAAAATAAATTGAGAATTTGTTCAGAACTCATGCACTGTATAAAATATTCTATTCATTTCACCAGACTAACAAAACTTCACAGAAACGTAACTTCATGCCCGAGTCTGTATGAGGACGCGAGGGACGTCTCGCAAGTCTCAGTGCGTTCAGCTTTTAAGCCTAATTCTCTGGAAACCCCGAATAAGCGACAGCAGAGTTACAGCAAAACGCAGAAGGAAACATCTGAAGAAAATGTGCATGATGGAGTTCTGTTACACAGTGTTGGTGCATGAAAGGGAAAAAAAACTGGCGTAAGTTGGCCTTTTCTAATGAATGCTTTTTTGGGTGGCATCTTCATAGAAAACGTTGGTGTTAGAAGCTGTTTACTACAGAATGATGGTGTTTGATGGTCTTTAAGGGTAAATGTTGGTGCTTTATAGTTTTAAACCATTGTAGATCTCTGGTATCTCGTGGTGTTTTCATGATCATTTCTGGTCAGTGAAGACACTCGAATGGAAAATGTTGGTGTTTTATAAACAGTCTTGGTTTTTGGTGGTATTTCCCTGGAGAACACTGGTGTTTAAAGGTGTTTTACTTAACCATGTTGGTGTCAGTAGGCCTTTATTAAAACTCCAACATTCTCCATTAAAACACAATGAAACACCAACAGTGGCCATGAAAATACCACTAAAAACCAACTTTCTTCCTTTTTTTTGTTTTTTTAAGTATGTTGGTGTTTTCATAAATGATGGTTTTTGGTGGTATTTTCAAATAGAATGTTGGTGTTTGAAGGTGATATAAGGAATAAAGCTAGTGCTTGTTGACCTTTTTATCTGTAAATATTGGGGTTTGATACAGTTTTAATGGAGAAAATTGGCATTTGTAGGTGTTTTAATGCATAACGCAGGTGTTAGTAGGTCTTTTCTGATTTTTGGTTGTATTTTCATTGGTATTATTGGTGTATGATGGCCTTCGACTGGGAATGTTGGTGTTTAAAGGAGTTTTAATGAAGAGTGATGGTGCTTTCATAAAGAACGATGGTTTTTGATGGTAGTTTTAAGGGGAAAGGTCAGTGTCTGAAGGTGACCTAATGGAGAACACCGGTGTTTGTTGGCCTTTTTAACTGCAAATGTTGGGGTTTGATATAGTTTAAATGGAGACTGTTGATGTTTGATGGTGTTTCTATAAACAATGTAGCTGTTGGTCGATGAACAAAAGTCAGTGTTGTGCTGGACGCTGTTGAAGAATCTGGTGCTCTGATGGCGAACTCTGGGTTTTGAGATTTCAGACTGTGAAACTACAGAAGTCAGTTTGATTTTAGAGTATATTCGTAAACTTTAACCTTAGCCTTCACCTTCCCCGTTTCCAAAAACGCTAATCTAATGTGTGAGTGTGAGAACAGCAGAGCTTCGAGCAACTAGCTTCTCCAACCAGCAAACGTCTGAGAAGACGATCTAGAACAAAAAAACAAAACAAAACAAACAATAAAAATAAAAATGGAAATATAAATTTTCACTTTTCCACGCATGCATTACTCTAAGACGCTTTGTGATGCCGAAGACATCGACAAGCAACAGGTAAAAACTCCAGAAGAATCTAGCCACAAATAAATACTATAAATTAATGCAAAGCCCAAAATGGCTGAAAAAAGCCCATACTACGTTTACCCTTTTAGCACATTTCTTTTTCTCTTTGCATTTAAAGCAGTTTTCATCACTCTGAGCGTTTCTGATATGAACACATCAACATGAACTGGAATACTGACTTACTGATTGTTATTCGTATTGCCGAAGCCCCCGAACCCTTCAAAAAACAAAACAAAACAAAAAAAGAATAAGCAACAGATAATGAGCAACAAATTGTAACTTGATATCACATTTGAAAATGAGCTGGCACACACACACACACACACACACACACACACACACACACACACACACTCAGCAAAACAAAAGCTGATTAAAAAAATTGCTGTCCCACCAGTGAGAAGTGGCAGGGTAATTAATTACAGTGTACGCAGTAAAATTACCACCGTGTCCCACATTCACCCTGACTCGACATCAGCGTCTGCCTCGGCAACACTCGCTAAAGCGGCAGCGTTTGGGAGAAACGATCGAGCTGCAGCAGCAGCATGTAATTAGTGTAGAGTTTCTAGAATGTTCTCCCTGTCTCATGTCTGTTCTTTTACAGAAGCCACGTAAACATAAATAAATACATTACACTTGGCATTCCTTTAAAAATGCTGTGTGCAATGGAGAATGTTTGAGTTTGGTGGCATTCTGCTAAAGAAGTTTGGTGTTTAACAGGGTTGGCCTTCCTCACGTGCAGCGAACACCCACATGCAGCGGTGTGTTCAAAGACACAGCACTTTGGCCTCGCATGGTGTTATTATGAGAAATGAGTTGATGGTGTCGGCCTTTGCTGGTGTTTCGATCGAGTTTTAATGAAAGACGCTACTGTTTGTTGGTGTTTTGATGGAGAACACTGACTTGTGTTTACCTTTAATAGTGAATATTGGTGTCTGATGGTGTTTTGATGTAAAATCTACCATTGGAGAATACTGGAGTCTGATGGTGTGCTTGTAGATATTATTCATGGTGTTTTATGGTACATCGTGGTGTTTGTTAGTGGATTAATGGACAATGTTGAAATTTGATGGCGGTGTTATGGAGAATACTGGCTGCAGATGGTTTTTTTCAGAAAGAGAATCTTGGTGTTTTATGATAAATTATGGTGTTTTAATGGTCAGCGTTGGCACTTCATGGTGTTTTGCTGATAAATGTTGGTATTTAAAGGTGTTCTGGCAGAGAAAACCAGTTGCTGATGGCTTTTTGTACAGACAGTGTTTTGATGGTGAATGTTGTTTGTTGGCCTTGTATTTTGGCATCTTGTTGGTGTTTTGGTTAATGATTCATGTTTCAGCGCTCTTTATGCTGGTGTCCTGGTGTTTTGATGGTGTATATTGGTGTTTGATACTGTTTTAAATAAAAAGAATGTTTTTTGTTGGTTGTCGATGGTCAGTGTCGGAGGTTAATGGTATCTCGATGGATGCTGATTGCTTACTTGATGGAGAAACTTGGTGTTTGTTGGTCTTTGGTGGTAAATGTTGGATTCATGTGCACTGAGCTTGACGGTACACTGATCCATGGGCAACCCAGTGCGCTAAAAACCAAAACTGCTGCCTAGAACACTAACGCGAGGGTCAGAGATTTGGATATTTAGCTTTTATTCTCCACACTTTACTTATTAATGGGCCACTTTATCCGGGCGGTTTTGTCGGGAAGCTCTACAAGCTTGGTGGAATGTGGGTTAATAAGGAAGCTTACGACTTTCTCACAGCCAAACAACAAACAGAGAGGAATGCAAGATAGAGCGCTTCCTCTGGAGATATTTATTTCAAACTGATGGAGAATAACAGTGAGGGTTGATGAGCTTTTATTTGAATGATCGGGCCATTCCTCTGGCACGGCTTTCCGATTCATTCCCTTCATTAGGATAATGAACAACAGGAGGGCGTAAATGTTGAGGCTCAGACAAATTAATCTATAAAATCCTTCGCATTAGCATTAATGGCTGTACCGCTGCTCAAAAGGAAGCGCATAATCGGTAAATTTACACAGATCATGAGTACAAAGCCAGAGAATGAAGAAGATAATGGCTCTGTGACTGGGAAAGAGCCGTTTAACAGCGACAGAACATCTCTCACACACGTTACATGCTACGTTCTAAAATGCTTGGCTGTCACATCAGGGTTAAAGCTATAAACTTTTGCATGACTGTGTGAAAACGTTGGCGTGTGGGTGTGAACTCACCTCCGGAAGGACTGAAGCCTGAGAACCCGCTGCTCTGGCCTCCGAATCCTGGGGTCTGCTGAGCCAAAGTACCGAAAGTCGGCGCGCTGTTCTGATTAGCCAGATTGCCGAAGGTGGGGCCACTGGGGGGAGTTGCAAAGCTGGAAAAAAAATAATAAAAAAGGGGGAAAAAAAGAGAAGACAAAAGGGTTAAAAAGTTTTACAAAAGTTTATACTCTTTTTTTTTTTTTTTTTTTAAATTTAAATGACTGAAATTAGCAAGCAACATTATCACTACAACAAGAAAGGATTCTAAAGAACATATTACATAAAAATAAAACAAAAACTACTTTTTATCATAAAGGCTGAAAAGAAAGGCCAAAAGGTAACACTGACTTTTTTCACTGTAAAAAAACAAAAACAAATAAAGATTGATAACTTATTAAAATGTAAAGAAACTAGAACACATACATTGTGTAAAATATTACTTATTGTGTCTTTCATCTTCATCGTATCAACACCAACATTTCCACACTCTAACACTCTGTACTTTCAATATTACTATCTAGCATTAGTCTGACATTTTAATCTATTTATAAAGAGCTTTGGAATCATAAAATGGAGGAAACTGTAATGAATTTTAGGTGTTAGACTTGGACCTCTTGACCTGTGACCTCTGACCCCAATCTAAGAGTCGATATTTGGCTGCAGACCTTCGTCTCGATTGAAAGTGCTTTTCATGAGTGGACAGTTTTACTCCCCATGAAGGCTACGCAGAAATACGAACAGCTTTAGCAAGTGGAAATGTTTGATTATCTTTATTTGTTAGAAGCCAGTCCAGGAACGCTAGCGCGAGAAAGTGCAACACTGGCATGACGTGTAATAAATACGCCACAAGCTTGAAACGGAGATTATTTTATTCATTTACATTTACATTTACGTCATTTGGCAGACGCCCTTATCCAGAGCGACTTACATATCTCGTTTATACAACTGAGCAGTTGAGGGTTAAGGGCCTTGCTCAAGGGCCCATCAGCAGTAACTTGGCAGTGCTGGGATTTGAACTCACGACCTTCCGATCACTAGTCCAATGTCTTAACCACTGAGCTACCACTGCCCCCATGGGGTATTCATGGGGTGTTTGTCTCTGTAGTAGTATTTTAAACATAAATAAGAGTTGAGTTTTGCATAAATACACTGAAATGCGCACTTAAAAAGATATATGTAAGACAACAACCCAAGCAAATGCATTCAAGTGAAGAAACATCTGAAAATGTGTTGCATTATTTATGCATGACTTGATTCCTGTTTCACAAAAGTGACTTTTTAATGCTGGAAAATACCTTTGCAACTTACACACGCAAGATGGAGCAAAAACATCTGATGAATAAAACTCATAAAGCACAGTCAGAAATGATGAGGGGTGTGTGTGTGTGTGTGTGTGTGTGGTGTGTGTGTAATCTGAAACAGGTGCATGAGTTTGGGATTATCTTTCCATAATCTAACCCCTGCACCAGGTCACCGCTCCGAGTTAAACACCTTCACGTGGAACGCCGAGGAGACGGATGAGAGCTGGAATACGACAGAATAATCCCTTATTATAATCCATTATTATTCCCAGATAATCTCACAGCATGAGAGTTTCCCATGAACAACCACACAGCGGATTTTATTATTTTTTTTACAGAATCTAATCAGAGGAGATGTTGAGTGAAATAAACGTCGACTCGGCGAACGTGAATCATGTGGATTGTGTTTTTCCATCATAAGAGGATAAACGTCCTTCTTAATACAGTACACTTGATTCACATCACCCTTTGGCGTGGTCTAAAAACCAATTAATACGCTTAAAGTCTGATATTACGCAATAAATAAAAAAAACAAAAATAAACCAGACAAATCTAAAGCTTAAACGCTTAGCAACTCTGAAAAGCTGTAAAATCAAACCGCCGTTGGTATGTAAAGTCACTTTACACTTTATAAAACATGCTTTATTTATGACTAAATCCTTTTAAAGGAATCAATCTGACTGGTCAAAGTGTGAAAATTGTGACTCTCCTCCTAAAGTGTAAAGTATTGGCACCCTTGCTTGTGCTTTATGTACACCAGCGTTACCTGATATTCTGCTCCTTAATTCCACCAAAGTGCAAAGTCTTGGCACCCCAGAGTTTGAGTGCGCGTTGCTAGTTAGTGCGCTACGAACGGAACCCTAACGAAAGCTCTGTTTTGAGTGAACTATATTTGCACCTTAGGAGAGAGAAAAGTGGCAGTGTATGAAATGAGAGATTTTCCTTCCACAACCGTTTATCTGAAACGTCAAGTCACAACCACCCGATGACCTCCAGAGACACTCCTCCTACTTTCAGGGAACACCGTGGCGTTTGGTGGAGAAGCGCTATATGACGTTAGCATGTCAGTATTACTGCTGGGCTGAAGTGGTGCTCCTGTAGTGCTCACGTTCCTTTAATGGATGGAGGGATAGTGGGGGTGGGGGAGGGCCTGGGGTTGGTTAGGGGCAAATATATTATGCAGAGCAACAGATGGCCTTAAGTCGGTAAGAGTACGCTTCCAGCGTGACCTGCAGGGTCAATCTACAGAGAAGGGAGGATGGGAAGATGGACTGGAATGAGAGGATGGATGGGAAAGAAGGAAGGTTGAAATGGCAAGAGGGAACAGATGGATGGAGGGAACAGATGGATGGATGGATGTGATGAAAAAACTATAGAATGGAAAGAAAAATGGATGATGTAAAAAAAAAAAAAAAAAAAGAATGAAGGAATGGATTGAAATAATGGACAGAGAAGGACGGATGGAAAAAAGCTGGACTGAGAAATGGATGGTGTTTGGAAAGAATGGAGGAGTGGATGGGTTGAAAGAAAGAAAGAAAGAAAGGATGGATAGACTGAAATGAATAAATGAATGGATGGAAAATGGGGGGAAAAAATGGTAGAATGAATGGATAGATTGGAAAACAATTGGATGGATGGGTTATGAATGGATTGAAAGAACGGAAGAATAAATAGGTGGATGGACTGAAAGAACAGATGGATGGAACGACTGAAAAGAATGAATGAACAGGACCGAAGGATGCAATGGATGGAGGGATGGATGGAGAGATGGAAAAAAATGAAAGAGTGGATGAAAAATGACAGAATGGATGAATGAATTGGGAAGAAAATGGATGGATGGGTTATGAATAGATTGAAAGACTGAAAGAAAGAATGGATGACGTATGGTAAGAAATGGAAACATGGATGGATGGACCAAGCCAATGGATGGGTGGATAAATGGATGGAACAAATGGAGAAAAATAATGGATTGAATGAAAAGGAACAATGGAAAGAATACATGAATGGAAAGAGGAGACGGAAGAAAGAGATGGATGGATGGACACAGACGGATGAAATATAAATATGAAAATCTGAATAAAGACGGAGAATAAAGATGAACAGAGGCTTTACTGCACGATGATGTCCTCCACCCACCTGTACCTGCAGCCTCACCCGGATGCAACATCTCATTTTTATTTGTTAAGTAAACTCTTTATCGTGTTCTTACGCAGCTGTGACCTGTGTATTAGTAATGTTCCTGCGTGAGGTGAAGTCCGTACCCGAATCCCCCGACGTTGGACGCTGACGTTCCCTCTCCGAACACTTTCCCTGGGCTGGAACCCAGAGTACCGCTGAAGGCTGCAGTCGAGCCGAACGTGGCCTGACCTCCGAACGCCGCAGAGCCTCCGAACGCAGGAGGGCTTCCAAACACCGGAGCGCTTCCAAACCCACCTACAGGAAATACAAGACATCCACCATGAAGAATCATTTCATTTAATAATCTTTCAGCATCATCATCATAACCGTTTATTTCTTACAAATTGCTTTTTTTACGCTGTCGATTCTTATAACTGAAGAAACAAGAAAATGTATTCATTATCATTATTAAAAATTAATAAATTATTAATAACTATTAATATTCATGCAGTCGATTCTTTAAAGAATTATTATTTTACACATTTTATTTTCTAATTGGTAAAAAAAAAAAAAAGAATTATGAAAATGTTTATGCAGGTGATTCTCACGACCCAAAATAATTGAGATCTTACATTTTACAACAGAAATCTATCACTTATATCATGTATATTTTTCAGTTTATTTTATAAAACTGCCCTGACACCACTTTTCATTTGATCTGTAATCTGATTCGACAACTTTAATCAACGGTTAAGATATTCTTGTTTTGGTTTTATAATTTTTCAGCACTGTATTAGTTTGCTATTTGGAGATTCAGACGGTCGCACGCCGGTGTGGCGTCCTGGCCATTAAATAACGTCTGTGTGCACGCTAGCCTCGGATAACACTCTAATCTCCAAGAGAGAGAGAGAGAGAGAGAGAGAGAGAGAGAGAGAGGGAGAGAGAGAGGGAGAGAGAGAGGGAGAGAGAGAGAGGGCGCGGAGATCGG
>JAQQZU010023845.1:0-13422 GCA_030068025.1 Parauchenoglanis punctatus | reverse complement strand
TTTTTAGGTGTGAAAATGCAGGAATATAAACTTGACAAAGTCAAATTTATGATGCAGATTGATAAAAATGCATTGTGAAAAACAGAAGAAAAAGAAAATTTTGAAATTAAGTCAAGCATTTTCTGAGATACAGATGTGGTGTAATAATCAAATATGGGAAAAAAATATTAAAAATCAAATATGGAATGAAAGTATTAAAATGCTGAGTGAAAAGTCATAATTGAAGCAGACAAAATGGGAAGTTCAGGTAATGGTCAGAAGGTAAATGCTAAGAGGTTATGCTAAGAGGTTAAGCTACAAAGAGCAGGTAATATAGGAAATTAGAAATCAGACACCCAGTACAGACTGTTCGCAGAACGAACTTTGCTGACTTAGAATATGCACACTGGAAAAGAGGAAGTAAGGCATAAAGGACAGCTTAATGTATATATTAGGCGACATGGGTACAAAGTCCTTTAAAATAAAGAGTATAATATAATGTCCTTATTAGGTAAAAGTAGAGAATACAGCTCAGCAAAAAGAAGGGAAAAATACTAATTAGGAAATGTCAATACACTGAAAGCCATGAAAAAAGAAGGAGGGTCCTTCCTAAGAATTGTATAATAACTCTGTTGTCAGCCTTGTAATTTTGGTATACTTTTGAATGAGACAAGCTTCTGCTGATACAGTTGACACAAAGACTTCGTTCTGGGCAAACTCTGATGTCTTGTCTTCAATAAATATGCTATATTCTTGTCACCAAGAAGGATTACAGCTAAGTTCTAAGTACTGAGTACTTAAAGCTAAAGTACTGAGTACTAAATTTGTTTTATTAATTTGATATTAGGTTAATTACTTTGTTGATTACAAAAGATTAATTGGAAGTGACAGAAATAACGAGGACTGGGTTTTCCTCTCCCATCCTTTGAGCTTTTTTCTGTCATGCAGGCTAAAACCTAAACATCATTTTTTGTAGCACCACTTCATGTTGATTGTACATTATAAGCTATTATAAGCTAGCAAAATTTTTATTGCCTGCAGGCACTAACATTGATTATCAAAGTGATATATTAGGGTTAGATATATAGATATAGGTGTGATATATTAGGATAAAATTTGAAAATGTTACTAAAAACCACTGTAAAAAATTTAACATTTTTCTGGAGAAAACCCCCACAATGTCATAATTTCATTGGCCACTAACTTAAAAATGGTTAATCAAAATTCTTTTTACAGATTTCAGCATTGATTTGGGAAATAATAAATAATCAGAAGTAAAAAGTAGTTTTATTCTAACCTATGTGGTTGCAGAGATATGAGCCAAAATTTCAATGTGCTTATTACAGCATGTCACGATGGCGGGGTTGGTCGGAACACATGCGGAGGACAGGAGATGGCATAGTGAAACTCATAGTGAGTTTATTATTTACAATATATACAGGTGGCAGGCAGAGGTACAGACAAACGGCAGGCAATAGGGAAATCCAATAAACAGAAACTAGGTTGAGCGAACAGCAAACAGGATATCAAAGATCATTCACAGAATGAACAAAAACACGATCAGAGTCCGGTACTCAGAAAACACGAGAGATTAATGGCTTGGCAATAGAAAACGTGGTAGTGTAGCTAATGCTTCGCCAATCCGAAGCGCATATGAGAGTCCTTTTAAAACACGAGCTCATTGTCTAGGAATTGGACGCAGATGCATCCAATTTCAGGTCACGTGATCAGGCAGGTCGTGTGTGTATGTGGGAGCTGTAGTCCTGACATAGCACTGGCTTATTTGTTTTATATTTCGTACATAGCTTCAATAAGCCATTAGGAACGAGTTTCATGTTTCATGAAGATAGGGAAATCACAACAGAAAATATTGGCTGCTGAAATTTCATTGGCTGTTTGGTGGACATTTTGGTGAGCCAACCAATTGTTACTTTAGGAAACATAAGCAAATTTCCATTTCTGGCTTATTATAGTACTCCCTAAAGTCATGTGGAGGTAATTAAAAGTCAGATAGGGTTGATAATGCTACTAATGCTACAATGCAAAGTGCTACGCTACTTCCTATCTCAGTGTATGGTGTTATGTTGGAGTGAAAGAGTCAAATGGCTGAAGTAAGATTACAACACTGCAGTCTAGCAGTCAAGGGTTTAAACACAACCCAAAATGAACCACTGTCTTCCACAAATCTTTCCATGTACATTATCGCAATACATAATATTGCAATATTAAGTGTATCAATATTTTACATCCCTATCCACTACTATAAAACATGTTAAACCTTATTATTACATTAGCAATGAAGCGCAAATCCAGATTGAATTTTATGTCCAGTTTAAGCAAGCAACATTATAAAAAAACATGAGCAAACACACCTGGTTGGCATACAGAAGCTTGCACTTAGTAAAATCACTAGGGTTCTTCATAATGTCACGGATTAGCTGCAGCATAGGGGTGATGCCTATATGAATCGAGAATGAGGAATCATCATAAAGCATTCACCTCCAAAATCACTCATTCTATTTCTTTCTACAGAAACCAAAATACATAGTACATGTACTGTATATACTGCACCTGTTCCACCAGCAAGGAGACCCAGTGAACTGACTTTCTTGATCTTAACTGGAGACTTCTTATCAGCCTGTATGGCAAACTGCCCTGTTAGTTAGGAATTCAAGTATAAAGTGATGACACCGAATAAACCTCTATTATTGTATTAGATCTCTATTATTATATTAGATCTCTATTATCAATAGTAACAAGGCTTACCGTTCCCTTTGTATTCGAGTAAGCCTGATGGTCCACTAACGTCAATCACATCTCCAAGCTTCAAGCTCTCTAGGTGCTGAGACATCTTTCCCCCTTCTGGAAACTTAGGGTTGATGTTCTTAAAGTAGATCTGTGAAGTAATTTAAACCTATTTAATTTCTATTTCTTTTTGTTAATTCTTGATAAAGTGTACATGATCTAGTAATTGATCTGATAGTTGATATCAGCTTGTGGAACTGAGTGAACATTACCTTAACAACTATATCAACAAATCCCTTGTCATCATCACTGGAGACAGGGGTGTAAGGACGTACAATCAGGCCTCCATCAATCCAGGCAGAGAGGTATACATGTTTTCCTTTGAAATAAAAGAGATGTGTTTTGCACAAAACTCACAAAAAAGTGAGACAAGACATATTTTTATAAAAAGTGGTACACTGTCACCACTTACCTACAGGCAAGCCTATGACATGCTGTGGGCTTGACAGGGCAAAACGAAACCTGCGTGTATCATGGCTAATAACCTAAAACAGAAACATTTCAAATCACACAACAGAATAGAACAAAAAGGATATCCACCAAATATGGCCAAAAGTTTGTCATTTTGTCAAACTGACAAGTTGTGTCAGTTTGTCACATCACACCCATGTGAATTTTGAACATCAGATTCCAGATGTTCACTTCCAATTTCATGACAACAATTTAGGTAAGGCCCACATATGGGTGTGATGTTCAGGTATCCACAAACCCTTGGCCATATAGTATATAGTAAAAAAACATATAGGCAATGAACTGCCACGTTCCATGAGTTACAGAAGATGAAGAACAAACAGTGAGTGTGAAATTTACAGATGGTGTAATACCTCTTTGTCAATAAGTCTCAGCTTGTATTTTTCAGAGGGGTCAAGCAAGGTGACCAATGGTTTCTTCCTTTTGCCAAGGTATAAGTATCCTAGTAAAGCAACAGTTGAGAACACCAGCACTCCAGCGGTCACTGCTACAACGGTAGTCTGAAAAAGTACTTTAATATCAGGTTCACCACATAAACAATTCATCCATGAACACAGGAACCATTTACTTGTTTGTATTTGCAAAATTTGCAACAGTCAGGAAAGCATAGGTTGTCCCAATTTACCAAAAGCAGACTAAACAAAAGAGAAGTGGAAAGTTTATGCCACTATGCATGTTTGTGTGTGCTTGTGGGGTTGGTAGATATGCTGTGCACCCCATGTGAGTGAGGCCTAATTGGGACTGTGTAGGTTTTTAACTATATACAGTCATTTGAGAACAATGTTTACTCAGTGCTTACTACGAGTAACTTGTTTTAGGTGGTAAGCCAAGTCTCAACATCTGTCTTAATTTCTGAGATGTTGGAACCCTGGCTTGATTTGAGTAAAAACTGGCTCATACTCATTTTTTGGGATTACAATGGTGATTGTTGGCATTCTGAATTTTCATTGATTTTTTCATAAACTTTATATAACAGCTACTCAGGCATATACCATTAGCTACTAAATAAAAAATGACTAGTCAGTGGTCTCATATTTGCGGTGTCTCAATCCAGATACCGCAACTTTTAATCTCATTTGTCACACCGCAGCCTGCCAAATAATTACCAAGTACTGAATTAAAGCAACAAACATATCCAGCAACAGTTCTAACAGTTCTAACCACTGAAGCTTTCTCGGCCACCATTTTTACAAGTTTGAAAATAGGTTGGTGGTCCCTTCCGTTATGCTACATAGCCAAGATGGCAACCGTTGAGTGTGAGAAATGTCTATCTGTGTGCACCTTTTCCCCAAAAATGAATCGCCTTTTTGAGGGTCTAAACATGCTTGAAAACTCATGAAACTTGCAGATGCCTCAGGCTTGGAGAAAATTTACATGTTTTATGGGTCTTGTGTTACAAAATGGCTCCATAGCACCACCTAGAAAAGTTCAACAAAGAAGCCCTGCCACCATGTAAGACCTACGTATACAAAATTTGGAAGGCACATGTAACAGCCCGAGTTGCACAAAAAGGCCTCTTGAGGACATATCCTAAACTCAACAGGAAGTCAACCATTTTGAATTTATTGTCAATTTTGACACAATTTTTCCCATTTCTAGTTTAATTAATTCTAGTTATTTAGACTACATACAGGTTGCCATTTTATTAGCATCACCTACACATACGTACCACTTTACCTGGAACACATGCACACCAGCCATTTAATTAGTTACACCTGCACACGGGGCACTGCTAGAAAATGTGGGTCCTATGAAAGAATATCTTATTGGGCCCCACCGCCAAACAAAAAACACCCAGTGACAGAAAACCTACACTTAATGCCCTATTGGCTCTAAATAAAAATACCATAGAAAAAATATAACTTTTCCCCACTTGCTGTCAGTTTACTGTACGATCAATCCTGTCTGTAGCTAGAAAATGATTGGATCTCTTACTACTGCAAAATTCCTCAGATAACAGAATTTCCAATTAATCCATCTGTCACCTTCATTTACAGAGTCACTGTATGCAGTTACATTTTATATTAAAACAACCATTTAATTGATATATCATTTCTATACTATAAATGTCATCTAGTTAACAAACTTATTTTAACATGCCTATTTTAATTTATTATATATTCACACATTTACACATCCGACACCGCCTCAAGAACACACACACACACACCTTCAAAATTATTCACACGAACACAGAACCAAACAGGTGCACAAACATGTAGACAAACACCAGTTTGTAAAAGCATTGACAACATTCTTTAGCATCCTAAAGGTCTAAAGTACCAAAAACCCCTACTGTTCACCTCCTTCTCTTTCAGCTGGCAGGTGAACTATGCGAAAGGTTGCTGGTCCTGAAGCTGCAGCTGTGCTTGAGGACTGACTTTATTAGTAAATGTGTGTGCTACTTAGTTAAAAAAAATGTTTTTTTTTTTTTTTAAGTTTCTATGAAACTTCCTCGTATCTCACTGGCTAAGTAGCCTAACATGAAATAACATGATCCAAATATAATTAAGAGCTCAGTGAATGTATGCATTATATATTTAAAGTCACCCTACCAAGGTTTTCTGTGAAATGACACAATATTAATTTTGGCTAGTTATCTACAAGTGAAATTACATAAATGGACTACAGTGGCAAGTGAGTTTTTTTTTAGCGTGCGC
Organism: Parauchenoglanis punctatus; assembly: GCA_030068025.1. Classification (NCBI taxonomy): domain Eukaryota; kingdom Metazoa; phylum Chordata; class Actinopteri; order Siluriformes; family Auchenoglanididae; genus Parauchenoglanis; species Parauchenoglanis punctatus. Next base: position 7,507 of record JAQQZU010023845.1, on the reverse strand, counting down.
ATGGGGCATTAGTATCTGAGTTTAAAAAAGTTCTGAAAAAAGTCGGAAATCCTTTCTGAAAAAAGAGTCAGAAATAATTTGCTTCATTAATGTACGAGTCCATGTGCAAATAACCTTGGGCAGAGTACTGTTGTCACCACAGACGATGTGCCTGTAGCAATTCCACACCTTGAGCATCAGTTGATCTTGATAACCTGCTATATCACATATTGTGACACAACAAATCCTCTCTGAAGTGCAGGAAGATGCATCCTACGATAGCCTTGCATTTGGCCATTTCTCAATAGCTCCTCCAGGACAAAGTATATGTTTTTGTCAGTACAGATCCAGTTCGCTACAGTGTTGTTTCAAAGTTATAATTATGGCCTGAGCACCTATCGTAGCAAGGACCTTGTTGTTTCTCATCTGATTATTAGGGCCTGAGCACCTAACTGTGTGAGGAGACTATTGTTTGTTGTGTGAATATTATTCTTATTATGTCCTGCACACCAAGTGGTGGGAGGACCCTATTGTTTCTTGTGTGATTATTATTAGGGCCTGACCACATAGCCACATAGTGAGGAGCCTATTTTTCTTGTGATTATTATTATTATTATTATTTTTGCCAATAATTAATTTTGAGGGCCTAACCCTGGTCGAAAACTCAATTTTGCAGAATGCCTCAGGCTTGGAGAAAATTTACTTGTTTTATGGGTCTTGAGCATGGCGGTGGAGCATAGCACCACCTAGAAAATTTCAATGAAGCAGCCCCAGCACCATGTTTCACATAAGTGTATGAACTTTGGTAGGCCTGAGAAAACAGCCTGCACAAAAAAGCCTCTTGGAGCAATATCCTAAACCCAAGAGAAAGTCAGCCATTTGGAATTTACTGTGTAATTTTGATAATAATTTGCCATTTCCAGTTTAACAATTTCTCCAAATGATTTAATCTGATCCTGTTCATATTTGGTGAAGATAATCTACAGACTTTGGGGATGTCAAATTGTGAAGCTTTCGAATTTTTGTTGAACAGTGTGTCCATGGCACTGTGGTGAATTTCAATGTTTTGCCATGAAGAAAGATGTTGTGGTAATTCACACAGCCCTGGCACCATGTTTCACCAATAAGAATAAAATTTGGTAAGCACCACTTATTGGCAACAGTAAAGGATATATTGTACAATATTTTAATTCCTAGCCTGTTGCCATGTCCACCTCAAACATGGAGGGGCTGCTGACATGTGCAACAGTGCAAGGGTCCGATCACTTTTTGCAGCTTTAATTGTTTTTACTCAAGCAAGTTAAGTCAGCAGTGACGAACTCAAATTCTACCTGGGCCACATCAGATTTTTGTGAGACCCTGAAGGGTTATAATCAAAAACTATACACTATTATTATTATTTACATATTTAACATATTCAATCAATAACTTAGTCTCTGAAATTAGAAAAGGAAGTTTCTAGGAAAAAGAATGGCAACAACATTTAGAATAGGTAACATTTAAAATAGGCAACATTTAAAATAGGCCTATTGGTTATAATAAATTTTTTTTTAATGAGTGCATTTCTTTGTCACATTGTATTTGATACCAGCTGCTGTGATGAGAAACCAGTTAGGACTTGAAAGCTGCTAACCTTATAGATACACGATAAGCATAGAGGTATGAAGGTGTGAGGTGTTGAACTAGCCTGCTGGGGTTTACTGCAAAAGAAAAGTAGATCAGGATTTATATTATAGTGTGTAATTTTCCTCAATTATTAACTAACTATCCCTGATTATAATAATTTCCTCATCCCACTGAAATTAATTTCTGCTTACTGCTTATGCATTCACCTAATTACATCAAGCACAGGACAAAGGCAATGATTTTATCTGGCATTTTAGCACTGTGAGATGTGAGCCCATACATGCTGAACAGTGGAGATCACTACACTACAGATCTGTGGTGAATTCTGCATAGTATGAAAGTGGTTAGAAGTAGTGTACTACTGGCGACATTGGTATTCATTTTCTTTCAAGTTCATGCGGGCCCAATGTTTGACACATGTGATGTAAATATAATCTTAAGACACAGAAATCATCTCCAGCTAAAATAATCCACAATGATAAAGCATAATCGCAAAGAAAAAAAGAACCACAAGTACATAAAGCTCATGTCAGGTCAGACTTCACAGTTGAAGAGATCGCTAAAGTCATTAAAAAGATTCACTAGTCACCTAGCCTGGACAAGCTGCAAGATTCTGGCTCAAGCAAACTCTCTGCCCTGCATGCTTATTTTGCCATGGCCATAAATGAGACAATCAAGGATACAGTAATTAACATTAACATCTGGAACCACCTTTCTACTCTTTAAGGCAGGAACACAAAGGACTCAAAGAACTACCATCCAACTGCTAGTGAGTAGGATACCTGCAGCAATCATGAAGAAACACAAGAGGAATCTTGGTATAGCAAAGAGAGACTATAAAAAGGTATCAGACAGCTTGCCCCATAACTGGATAGTTTCAGTAATGAACATCTACTGTGCAAGCCTGTTCACCTCACTCGTAGAGGAGTCTAGGAAAGAGTTAAAGAGAGAGATGTGGCTGTACTACACTGGAGATCACATCTAGTGAACCTCAATTTCTTAAGGTAACTCACCACCTCCCATACCGTTCTGTCTAGAACTAATCAATCTGCTGAACAATCAAGGCATGGAATTTGAGATTGATGACAACAGCAATGTTGGCTGAAGCAATTCACCAAGGACAAAGATCAGTTGCAACAGGTCCTTATGACTGTGAAAGCATTCGGTGAGGACATCAAAATGGAATTTGGCCTAGACAAATTTATAACTGCAGTCTTCAAATGTGGCAAGCTAGTCAAAAGCCTGAACATCCAGCTGAAGGATGAGCTGATGAATCATATATCACAAAGAAAGGGCATCAAAGAGAAAGCTGCTATAGATAATGAAAGACAAGATGAAGACCCAGAAGAAAGACAAGAACATGAAAGTGTATTTCCATTGAGTGTGCCAGATACTTAAGTTAAGCTCTAAAAAGAAAGCGATAGCAAACAACACTCTAGCTGTCCCAGTTGTGGCCTACAGATTTGCAATAGTTGACTGGGTGAGAACACACATCCAGAGGATGGATTGTGAACTATGTAAACTCCTCACAATAGGGGGTATCCATCACCCAACCAACCCCCCAAAAAACTTGTACATCAGGAGATGTAGGATGCAGACTATTTGACCTCAAGTCTGCATACAAGCCATTGTTGGCCAAAGCAAATATATCATGCTATCCAAAGACAAAAGAGAGACCATGATGGAGATCCTTTCTTTCTCCACACTTTGCCCTTTACATAGTTCCAGAACGTTTGTGGCTCATCTCTGTATTTCTTCACAAATTCCAATTTGACCTTCTGATTCTTACAGCTGATGAGTGGTTTGCATCTTGTTGTATGGTCTCTGTGCTCAAAGTTTTCTTCGGACAGTGGATTGTGATACCTTTACACCCTGCCCTGTGGAGGTTGTTGGTTGTCACCAATTGTAGTTTTGGGTTTTTCTTCACAGTACTCACAATATTTGTCATTGACTACTGTTGTTTTCTTGGATGATCTTTTCAATGTCAAGTTGTTAGTACACCAATGGTTTCTCTCTCTTCTTATTTTTTTTTTAGAACATTCCAAATTATTGTATCGGCTATGTCTAATGCTTGTGTAATGGCTCTGATCGATTTCCCCTCTTTTCTCCACTTCAAAATTGCTTGCTTTTCTCCCATAGACAGCTCTTTATTCTTCATGCTGGTTTATCCTTTTTAACAACAAATGGAGTCACTCAAGGTGATAATCAGGGTTCAAACCAAAAGTAGACATTCAGAGCTATTAAATGTATAATTAATCAGTCTAACAGGGCATACCTGGGTGACAAAAAACACTTGTCATGTTCCAATATTGTTGATCTTCTAAAATATGGGTGGGTTCAAACAAAAGGTTACAACATCCAGATGTAAATATCAGGAAACAAGAGCTGAAATTCTGATCCAAATGTTTTCAGTGTATTCACTATATGGCTAAAAGTTTGTGTACTTGTGACACCAGTATGGTGAACAATTCAACTGGCCTGCACAAAGCCCTGACATCAACCCCACTGAACACATATGGAATGAACTTGAATGCCGACTGCACACCAGGACTCCTCACTCCTCCACAATATTCGATCATTTTCCTCAATAAATAAATGACCAAGAATAATATTTCATCTCATTTGTTTGACTGGGTTCTCTTTATCTACTTTTAGGAATTGTGTGAAAATCTAATGATGTTTTAGGTCATATTTATGCAGAAATATAGAAAATTCTAAAGGGTTCACAAACTTTCAAGCACAACTGTAAATAACTCATTGTATGCTATATAAATAGTTTTAATAGTTAGTTTAATACTACGCCAAGCAGTTATCAAATAGATAAAAATAGGTGTCTCCAAAAGAGAAGAAAAAGTCACTTAAATTTCAATGTTTTGACAATGGGTGACAGCTGAGCAGTAACATCCTACAGTGTTTGTCCTCAGCAAAATTCAATTGGGCCATTGTTTTCTCACTTCCCCCTCTGACGGCCATCAGCAAAAGAAATGGATGTAAATATAAAAGGAGACAACCTAATCATATCTCAGAATCTGCTATCTATTCTGTAGCCTATATTATGCTGGCAAATAACAATTTCACTCTCAGAAAACAACAATATTTGATTAAACATTACACTAAACTTACTTTTACTCTCCTACATTCAAGTTGTGTGGTCTCATTTTTCCTCATAGACCTGATGCAGCTTGCCCTCTCAGACACCTCTACTGCCTCATTCTTGTCAAAAACTGAGAAACAGACTACATGTAAATACAACACATAAAACACAATTTTATATTAGTGCCATGCCTGGTTATCTCAAGGAGAGTAGTGGTAGACATAGCTATACATTTTGATGTTGCCAACTTATCATACTTATATTCTGTATATATATTATATAATTATATTTAATGTTTAAGCTATAAAGCTAGCTGTGCAGTAGCCAATAGAATAACAGAATTATACTTTTGCTAATTGTACAATTTACCTTTGTAGTTATGGATATAGTTGGATATGTACAACTTAAATCACTTTTCATGTTTGCTTAATGAAGTCTTTGAGTTTGAGTGAATTAAGCAGTATACATCATTGATGTTGACTTTAGGTAGATCTTGCAGGTGGAGATTATAGAATGAATAAAACCAGGAAGTAACCCAGGCATATAGTTAATTGTATACTGTACTTCCAACTTTGTTGAAACATTTAGGGGAAGGCCCACACATGGGTATGAACATGAGATGATGTTTAGAAGATGCTATAAAATATTTGCATTTTAATTTTTAAGTTTTAATTTTAAATGAGAAATATTATACCCCTTTTTCACAAATGATAGTTGATACAGTTCCCTGACATTACACAAGTATAAAGCATCAGAACACCCTTCTCACTCTGTCTAAACAGCCTTGTTCAGAACGGCCATTTTCAGTCAGGAAAGCCTGTTCCTTTAAATAATAATAATAAGCCAGTACTCATCACATCCCCTTCTTCTATAGTGTGTTCTAATGCAAGTATAGCTTCAGGCAACCATGGCAACTAGAAGCCTGTATGCACAGTTCAAGAGGTTAAATTAAATTAACTGCAGCTCTCTGCTCATTCCAGCAGCGACACACACTAATGTAGCTGCGCACTGCAAAGGGTGCCCGTGTGCCAAATTACAGATGTACATAAAGCTCACTATCCCTTAACACAACATGCTAATGTTACTAACCAATACACCCATTCTCTCATTTTACTATCACGTTATTCAAGATTGTTGATAAAATAAAGTTAAACTTACAGACGTGCAACTAACAAACTAATAGCGTTAATGCTATTTTGGATCCTGCAGTAAATAATGCTGATAACATTCTAGAAAATTTGTATACATCTAATACCTCAGCTGTTAGCTTTAGCTAGTGCCAAACGTCCAAAGAAACACATAGGGATTATTATTATTATTTTTAAAAATACATACATTTGCCTCACCTGCAGTGTTGCCACGGACATTTGGTATTGATCCCTCTTTTAGGAACAATTGTGTTGCCAGTCCTGGCCCAGGTTGGTAAAGCAGTCAGACAAAAAGTGGTTAGCGCAAATGATCAGTTTAATGCAACCTGAATTTGTGTCCTTCAAAAATAAACTAATCCATTCAGCTTTTCTGTCCTTGTAGAGTTTTATTAACAAGCATTCAGCAATGTTCAAGTTCAAGTGGCTTTTATTGTCATTTCAACATATACATGTGGTACAATGTACAGTGAAGCGAGACAACGTTTCTCAAGGATCAAGGTGCTACATACAAGACAACAGAAGTACAAAAGGTGCACGTGTGCAACAGAAGACAATATAAAGTGCATGTGTGCAAACATGTGCAAACATGGCAAAAACAACAAGTGCAAGGAGTGCAAGTGTGCAAACACTGCTAACAGTGCAGACATAAGACCGACAAAAAGACAAAAGCACTACCACAAGACAGTGCAGACATCACGAGACAAGACAAGACAGTACAGCGCTAATCCAAATGTAGTGTGCAAATGTAATGGTAGAGGTAGATGTGCAAAAAAAAATTTTAAGGTGCAAAATGTGCAGAATTTTAGAGGTAGATGAGTGTACATTTTTGTGTGTGTGTGTGTGTGTGTGTGTCAGTCCAGTCCCTGAGTGTTCATGAGTCTGATGGCTTGGGGGAAGAAACTATTACAGAGTTTGTCGGTGAGGGCCCGAATGCTTCGGTATCTCTTGCCAGATGGCAGAAGGGTGAAGAGTGTGTGTGAGGGGTGTGTGGGGTTGTCCACAATGCTGGTGGCTTTGTGGATGCAGCGTGTATGGTGAATGTCAGTGATGGAGGGAAGAGAGACGCCGATGATCTTCTCAGCTGTTCTCACCATCCGCTGTAGAGTCTTGCGGTCCGATACTGTGCAGTTTCCATACCAGACAGTGTTGCAGCTGCTCAGAATGCTCTCAATAGTCCCTCTGTAGAAGGTGGTGAGGACGGGTGGTGGGAGATGGTCTTTCCTCAGCCTTCGTAGGAATTAGAGACGCTGCTGGGATTTCTTGACGATGGAGCTGGTGTTGAGGGACCAGGAGAGGTTCTCCGCCAGGTGAACACCGAGGAATTTGGTGCTCTTGACGAGCTCAGATACATACGATCTCAGATCGATACAGAGGATCCGTCGATGTTGAGTGGAGAGTGGTCGCTCCGTGCTCTACTGAAGTAAACAATCATCTCTTTTGTTTTGGTCACGTTCAGAGACAGGTTGTTGACTTTGCACCAGTCCGTTAGCTGCTGCACCTCCTCTCTGTATGCTGATGAGACCCACCACGGTCGTGTCATCAGCGAACTTGACGATGTGGTTGGAGCTGTGCATTGCTGCACAGTCATGAGTCAGCAGAGTGAACAGTAGTGGACTGAGCACACAGCCTTGGGGGGCCCCAGTGCTCAGTGTGGTGGTGC